>PYHX02000413.1:95614570-95654697 GCA_004302925.2 Cochliomyia hominivorax
TTGAGTTCATGTGTTGTATTTCCCCAACTTAAAAGTACAATTTTACGTTACCAAATAAACGTATGAATACAAACCCATAATAGACGATTTGTGAAGCATTCATAAAATCTTTTTTTTTTTTTGTCAGTCATTCAGTTAGTCTGTCTGTCTGTCTGTCCGTCTGCTTAAATCAAAATATTTCTTTTAAAACTTTTTTCTTTATAAAAAAAAATAGTTTGTGTAGGTGTTTGGTTCTATTAATATGAGATTTCAAATTCAAACAGGTTATTGTTGTTGTTTTATATTCTTTTCTGTCATTCTTAAATCAAATCAAAATTTTTGTTAATTATTTTCAATAATTTTAATTCATTCTAAATTTTGTTTAATTTTCAATATTTTTTTTTTAAATTCGATTCCATAACAGATGTTTAAAATGATACAATAGGAAAACAATGGGTCTCCATTGAGTGTATTAACCTTGAAATGTTATAATAAATATAGAATAGTTGGGATAATAATATTATTTTATTATGTATAAAAAAAAAAGAATAAGAATTGTGTGTGTGTATGTAAAATGTGCATGCAAAATAATAATAATTTTGTACAAAAATAAATACAAAAAAATAAATAAATTACATTTATCATGTGTTAAGCATCAGTATTTTTTATACTTTATATAGAACACAATGGCGGAAAAAAAACACTGAGAGAAAAGCTTAAGACATGCTCTAGTTCAGATCTTATAAAAAAAAAAAAAAAAAAAAAAAAAAAACATCTTCATTTCTTGTTCAAATCCGTTTTATTTCAGTTCATGTTAAAATACAGTTCTGTTCTTATTCAGATTTTAATTTTAGTTTCAGTTTAGTTCTAGTTCAACTATCTCTTAGTTACATTTCAATTCCACTTTTTATACAGTTATGATTCAAATTTTCCCCAGCGTTTGCTCTATTTCCAGTTCATTTCAGGTTCTTTTCTCTCATGTGTTTCTCAGTTTCAGATTCTATTCTTATATTCATTTTCGAGCAGTTTTAGGACATTTCATTATCACTCCTTGTTAATTTCTAGTTCAGTTTCTTTCAATTTATTTTTCAATTCAATTTTCTTTTCAATTTTTCTCAGATGTGGTTCAATCACATTCCCCTTTAAAATACAGTTCCCTCTTATCTCTGCTTGATTTTTAATTTAATTATAATTCAACTTATAGTTCAACAGCTCATTAAGTTTCTATTTCTACTTCAAGTACAGCTTGTGTACAGCTGCTAGTTCTAGTTCAAATTCCATTTGCAGCTGAGTTTCGAGTACATCCTCTAGATAAGGTTCTAGTTCAGTTTTTATTTCAGTTTAACCTTAATTCTAGTTCAACTAATATTTCAGTTTAAAGTTCAGCTTCTAGTTTAGGTTTTAGTTTCGCTTTTAGTTTTGTTTGGTTCTGATTTAAGTTCAGTTTTATTTCGGTTCTAGTTCAGTTTAAATTTAGTTAAGATACTAATTCAGATTCTACTTCAATTTACAGTTAAAGATTAATTCAGTTCTAGTCAAGATTCTATATCAGATTCTCAATCAAATTCTAGTTCAGATTTAGTTTAGATTCCTATTCAGGTTCCAGTTTTGATTCTAATGCAAATCCTTGTTAATATTCTAGTTTAAATCTAGTTTAAATCTAGTTTAGATCTATTTCACTTGTAGTTCAGATTCTTGTTTACGTTTCAGTTCTGATTGTTATGCAGATTCTAGTTCAGAATCTACTTCGGTTCTAGTTCAGGTTCCAGCTCTAATTCTAATACAGATTTCAGTCTTATTTTAGCTTACAGTCTATTTAAGATTCCAGTTCAGATTTTAGTTTAGATTTTACTTAGTTCTGGTACAGATTCTAGTTCAGATTATGCTTCCAATTCTAGTTAAGGTTCTTATTCACTTCAGTTCTACTTTAGATTATAGTTCAGATTCCAGTTAAAGTCCAGTTCAGTTCTAGTGCAGATTCTACTTCAGTTTCTATTTTAGATTTTGGTTTAGTTCAACTTTAGTTCTAGCGCAGATTTTAGTTCAAATACCAGTTTAGTTCTCGTCAAGATTTTAGTTCAGATTCTTATTCAAATTCTACTTCAGATTCAAGCTTTAATCAAGTTTAGTTGTACTTCAGTTCTAATACAAATTCTAATTAAGATTCTACTGTAGACTTGATTTTAGTTTAACTTCAGTTCTAGTGCAGATGTAAGTTCAGATCCCTGTTTAGATCTTGTTGAGTTCTAGTTCAGATTCTAATTTAGATTCAAGTTTAGTTCAGTTCTAGTGCAGATTTCAGTTTAGATCTTTTTCAATTCTAGTTCACATGCTAGTTCAGTCTTTATTAAGTTCTAGTCCAGATTTGAGTTGAGATTCTCATTCAAAATCTTCTTCAGATTTCAGTTCAGCTTCCAGCTTAAATCAAGTTTAGTTGTAGTTCAGTTGTAGTGCAGATTCTGTGTAAGACTCTTATTAAGATTCTAGTTCAGATTCCAGCTCTAATTCTAATACAGATTACAGTTTTGTTTTAGTTAAGTCCTATACAAGGTTCCAGTTCAGATTTTACTAAGTTCTGATACAGATTTTAGTTCAAATTATACTTTAAAATTCTAGTTGTGGTTCTTATTCAGATTCTACCTCAGATTATAGTTCGGATATTATAATTTCGATTCAAGTTCTGTTTTGTTCTAGTTCAGATTCCAGTTTAGATCTTTTTCTGCTCTAGTTAAGATTTTATTAAGTTCTAGAACAAAATTTTAGTTCAGATTATGCTTCAAATTGTAGTTAAGGTTCTTATTCAATTCTACTTCAGATTATAATTCAGATTCCACTTTAAATCAAGTTCAGTTCTAGTGCAGATTCTAATTAAAATTTAAGTTCAGATTCTTCTTTAGATTTTAATTTAGTTTAACTTGAGTTCTAGTGCAGTTTAGTTCTTATTCTGTTCTAGTTCAGATTCTAGTCAAATTTAGTTCAGATTCTAATTTAGATTCAAGTTCAGCTCACTTCTAATCCAGTTTATTTTTTAATACATTTCTATTTGAATTCCACTTCATTTCTATTTTAGCTCTATTTCTCACAGTGTTTAATTTATTTAAATTTATTTACCCATCAAGATCAAATTATGTAACACAACATAAATTTTGTATTGTTATATAAACTGGATACGCAAACGCCGATCGAAAATAAACATATTAAATGTGGATCTTGTTTAAAAAAAAATACCACAAGGTCAACAAATTTGAATGGTGTGAAATTTTCTATAACGAAAAAATAATTTTCTTTCAAAAAATCGATCTGATGCACTTTCTCGAATAAAATGAAAAAACACTTGTCGTTAGAAGTTGAACAAAATAATTCATCATTCATTATTCATCAAATTAATCACTGTAATTAAATATTCTTAAAGTGCGTGTCTGTTTTTTTATTGTTATTGTTATTGTTATTGTTATTGTTAATGGCACTATTGTGAATGTTAAATAAACAATTTTTATATGCATTTCAGGTTTTCCATTAAACCCCTCTTCTCTTACATCCCCCTTCACTGCCATATTCAAACAAACAGTAATAAAATTACTGTCCAGTTAAGGTGATTTGGAAAAAAAAACTTTAATAAAAAATTTGAAATCTGTAATTGATTGCCAATATTGGTTTTGTCAGTAATAGCAGAAGTTGGTGATGATGATGATGATTGTTATTACTTAAGAATAGTGTTATTGGTTAACTGCTGGCCTAAGTGATTGAGCAAATGATTGAGTGAATGAACATGTAGTATAATCATACAGTGATTTACTTACTTAATACTTTACGTTTACCTCAATACGAATTGCACTCAAGTGAGTCATTTGGTGATGAAGCTTTAAATTACGTTTAAGAAAATCATTTGCAACTGACAGACTGTAAAAGTTTCAAGGCAGTTAATTAAAGGAGTGAAGTCTTTATAGGGGAAATAAGATTAATTTTGAAAAATATATCTCAATTGATTTCATAATAAAAAGAAACATGTGGCAACTTTGTTTACTACAACTGTTGTATTTGTTTACATTTTGTGAATGATAACATTAGTTAAATGTTGCCACATTTCCAATTCAAGAGAAAAGTGTTGCCATTTGAAAAATATTAAAATAAAATTACAATTTAAAAGAACTTTAAAGTTTTAGTTTAATGATTTTCAAAGTCTTCATTCTTTACCACAACTGGAACAGCGTGTGTCTGTGCCACAAAAACATCAATTGTAATAAATTATCATTAGCAAAACAGAGGAGAAAAAATATTATTACACACACACACACACACACACATTTAAACTAACAAACAAACAAACAAACAAATAAATGAATTGAAATAAAAGTAAATGGAGAACATTTTTTGTAAATAATTTATTAACTGAAATACACACATACACAGACACAACCTACATTTAGCAAAATAAAAAAAAAAAAAAAAAAAAAAAAAAAAAAAAAAAACATTTAATGATTAAACAATAAATTACATAAAATAAGAAAACAGAAAGTAAATAAAATAGAAATAAAAATCAAATTAAAAATAAAAGAAAATTAAATAATAAAAGTTTAAAATAAAACAAGTGAAATAAAAAATAATTAACTAAATAAAAATAGATTTACAAAACGAGTCAGACTTTGATAGACGGTTAACACCGATCGACTAGAATTTGAAGGGAAGAATCTGAACCAGAAACTTAACTAGAATCTGAACTTGAATGTGAACTAGAATCTGAACTGGTATCAGAAATGGAATCTGAAATAGAGTCTGAACTAAAACTCAACAAGAACTAACTAGAACTAAAATAGAACTGGAGAATCTAAACAGGATCAAAACTAGAATCGGAACTAAAATCTGAACAAGAATCAGAACTAGAAATGAACAATAATCTGAACTTGAACTGATCAAGAATCTGAACTAGAACTAAAGTAGAACTGAAATAGAATCTGAACAGGATCTAAACTGGAATCAGAACTAGAATCAGAGCTTGAACAGATCAAGAATCAGAAGCTAGAATCTGAACTAGAACTAAAGTAGAACTGAAATAGAATCTGAACTGGAATCTGAACAGGATCTAAACTAGAATCAGAACTAGAAATGAACAATTATCAGAGCTTGAACTGATCAAGAATCTAAACTAGAATCTGAACTAGAACTAAAGTAGAACTGAAATGGAATCTGAACAGGATCTAAACTAGAATCAGAACTAGAATTGAACAAGGATCAGTGCTTGAACAGATCAAGGATCAGAACTAGAATCTGAACTAGAACTAAAGTAGAACTGAAATAGAATCTGAACTGGAATCTGAACAGGATCTAAACTAGAATCAGAACTAGAATCAGAGCTTAAACTGATCAAGAATCTGAACAGGATCTAAACTAGAATCAGAATAGAATCTGAACAGGATATAAACTAGATTCAGAACTAGAAAATAACTAGAATCAGAGCTTGAGCTGATCAAGAATCTAAACTATAACTAAAGTAGAACTGAAATAGAATCTGAACAGGATCTAAACTAGTATCAGAACTAGAATCAGAGCTTAAGCTGATCAAGAATCTAAACCAGAATCTGAACAGGATCTAAACTAGATTCAGAACTAGAACAGAACTAGAATCAAAACTGCTAAAGAACTGAACTAGAACCTGACCTAGAATCAAAACTAGAACTGAACTGGAATCTGAACTAGAATTGAAGTAGAATCTTTACTAGAATCTAAACTAAAATCTAAACTAAAATCTAAACTTGAGTCTAAATTAGAGTCTGAATTACAATCTCAATTAAAAAGAACTAAAACAAAACTGGAATTCAACTTTAAACATCTTTACATGACCATAATAGAGTAATGTAGGGTACACAAAAAGATTAAATCACAAAACATTAATTACACTGGCAACACTTGTTTATTTATTATAATTTGTCTGTATTATTTTAGGGTCACCACCACACGCCAATATGACATACTGACACACTAAAAAAAATAATTAATTGAAAATCATTTTATGTGATTTCCATGTCAACAATTAACCCTTTTTTCTTCTTCTTTCGTAATGTTTAACACACAATAATTTTCAAAAGGGTCTTCTTGGCTCTATTAAATGATCTAATCAAAATAGACCATCAAATGTTAAGAACACTTGTGTTTTCAATTAAAAAACCATAAAAATCAATTGTTGTTTAGAATTCATCATTAAAATCACTTTATTATATAAATCTAAAGTGAAAATACAAATAGAAATAAATTAAATCACTTTAATTTAGGGGAGGGGGGGAAACAAAAGGTTAAATGTTATTTGATACAAAAATTTTAACCAAAATGAGTTTATTTTAATGAAATTTCACTTTTAATTTAAATAAAAATTATAATTTTGCACTTGAATTGTCAAACAAAATGAAGTCACTCCCAGACGCTTCTGGGTGTCTAATGGAATTCATTCAATTAGTGAAAAATAATTGAAATATGTGAACAAGAATGTGAATATTTTCTAATTAATGTTCAAATTACTTTAAGCACTGAAAAAAACAAGAACTAATTTAAATATGAACCCCTGACTACAAAAAAATATCAAGATGGAGATGAGGAAATGTTTCAATTTTTCTCAAAAATATATTAAGTGAGGTTAGGAAATATTTTGAAATATTCGTATTTGTGGTTGGAGGTTAAAAGGTCAATAATGTAATTTGTTTTTTTTTAAACAATTTACACTCAATAATTATGATTTATGATTTCTTTTCTAATTAAAATGATGGAATCCATCTGGAATGGGTGGAAGGGAGGTTGGGAGAAAGAGATAAAGTTACAGATTTAATTTGAAAAAGGAAATAATGAGGAAATTAATTAAAAATAAACTTTTAAAGAGAATTTAAAACCAAAAAAAAATTGGGAGGGATCTACAATAACGTTTACAACCCGAAACAGGACTTTAATCTGAAAATGGAATTAAAATGGGATAAGAAGGATAAGAACTGTACTAGAATTAAAACTGAAGTAGAATCTAAACTGGAATCTGTATGGCAATCTGAACCAGAAACTGAACCTGGAACTATAAACTAAACTGGAGCACAATTAGTTCTGAAGAGAAATTGAACTAGAATTTAACTAAAATGTAAAACAGAAACTGTATTGGAATCTGAACCAGAAACTGAACCATATTCTGATCTGAGTTAACCCTGAACTATAATCTAAACTGGAGCACAACTAAGAAGGCGAAGTAAAATCGAAATTAGTTCTGAACAGAAATTGAAGTAGAATTTCAACTTAAATTTGAAACAGAAACTGAACCAAACTCTAAACTGGAATCTGAATTGAACCTGAAGTTAACTCTGAACACGACCAAGAAGGTACACTAAGATCGAAACTAGATCTGAACATCTGAAATAGAAACTAAACTAGAAACTGAACTAGAATCTGAATAAAAATCTCAAATAGAAAATAAATAATCTGAACAAGAAACTGAACTAGAATCTGAACTAAAATCTGAAGTAGAACCTGAATTGGAACTAGCAGAATCTGAAGAAAAAGCTAAACTGGAATCTCAGCTAGAACCTGCTCAAGAAACTAGAACTGAACTGAACTCAACTAGAGCTGAACTATAATCTGACCTAAAACTTGACCCAGAATCAAAACTAGAACCAGTACTTGAACCGAAGCTAGAAACTGAAGTGTACAAAAAACGAAACTAAACTTGAACAGAATTAATCTCAAGTTAATTCACATTACACACAATTTTAACCGAAAGTTTAATTATTTGATTTAAAAATGGATTCGAAAATTTTGACATTTCGATATCAAGTGGAAAATTGAAAATGAAATAAAATATTTCAAAACTTTTGTGATTTTTCCTATAAATAAATTCTCAGAAAATCTCAAGCCCTCTCCAAGTTTTCGCAATGCTAAAACAAATTTGTAAAACACTTCGTTCATCACCAGGCAAACGCTTAATTTCTACTTCGTTGCCCCATTTACATCGTGTTACCATTATTGGTTCGGCAGGTGGTATTGGTCAGGCTTTGTCCATGCTAATTAAAGCAGATCCCTTAGTCACCAGTTTAACATTGATGGATATACAAAATACTGCTGGAATAGCAGCCGATATTTCACATATTGATACATTTTCAGATGTAAAATCATTTACTGGTGCCGAACATATGGAGGAATCATTGGAATGTTGTGAATTAGTGGTAATAGCAGCTGGTATAGCGCGCTCTGAGAAAATGTCACCCACAGATTTATTTAATGCTAATAAAGAACTTATACATCATGTGGCCTTAGCAAAGGCCAAAATATGTCCTGAAGCCTTTATGGCCATTATAACAAATCCGGTGAATTCATTAGTTCCCTTGGCAGCCGAGACTTTGAAACAAGCCAATGCTTATGATGGCAAGAAATTATTTGGTGTTACCAAGTTAAATACCATGCGATCTCGTGCAGTTGTAGCTGATTATTCACTCATAGATCCTCACAAGGTTAAGGTTAATGTTATGGAGGCAATTCTCCGGAAACTATAGTGCCATTATTATATTCAGCCTCACCTAAAATTCAAGGGCGATTGTGATGAACTGGAGAAAATTTCAGAACGTATAAGAAAATCTCCCATCAAAGGCAAAGAGTTTGCCCAACTCTCTACTGCTTATGCAGCTGCAACTTTTTTTTGCGGAAATTCTCTTCTAAAGGCTCTGGACGGTGATAGGGGTGTTACCGATGTGGCCTTTGTTGAGTCGGCAGTTTTTTCCGGAAGTAAATTTTTCTCCTCAAAATATAGAATTGAATAAAGTCGGGCATTAAGGATTTTGAGGCTTTGCCGACTAATGAGTGCCGTATGAGAAGGATTTGCTTAAGAAAGCTATATCAGAAATACAAAAGGATATAGATCATGGTGTACAGCATGCCGGAAGTAAAAAGGGAAAAGAAATAGGGAAGCAAAAGGGAAGGAGAAAAAGAAGAATTATTGAATCGTTAAATTTGTTTTCGGAATTTTGAATAAACATTTTTTTAAAATAAATTTAGCTGGAAATGATTTGGAACTAATTTGAACTAAACTAGAACTGGACTAGACTAGAAGCGAACTAGAACTGAATTAGAAATGAAACAAAAAATGAAAGTAGAACCGAACTAGAATTAAACTGGAACTGAACTAGAACTTCAAGAATTTTACTTCTACATTTTTATTTAAAACATTTTTCAAAATTTATTAAAAATTTGATTACTGGAACTTTGGACCGCAGAAATCATATTCAAACATCCTTAAAATTCTCATTTACTCTTCTTCGATTTATATTTTTGGAAAATTGTTTAGCATTATTGATGTTACTCTGAACATCCTTAACCGCTTTACAATAGAGTTCTGTCTCATATTCCGACATCGGTGGTAGTCTGTGACACTCTTTAATGCCATCGTTATCTAAACTGAAATTGCACGCGAAAAATTCCAAGCTCATTAACATCAGCCGGCACATAACCTACCTCCACCACATTTCTTTCACCATAAATGACACGACACACTGAATCACAAAATTTTCGCCACACAATGACCCCATGGCCAGTTGAGCTGCTCCCTTAGCGTTTTTCGCCTTTACAACTTCAGAAGCACCGTGAACAATGCGATCTTCTAATTTTTTCTGAACATTAGCGTCCAATTCAAAATCAGGTTTACTTTGTGATACGAGCGGTGTAATACTGCCAGCCGAGTGACCACCTATAACTGGTACAAAAATTTTGGACGGATCAAAATTTACAACTTGACCCAAAAAGGTGCGAGAACGCATAGCATCTACCGAAGAGGAACCAATTATTTTACGTGGATCATAAGAACCAACATCCTTTAAATATTCCGCACATAAAGGCACTAAGCGTTAACAGGATTCGTAACAATGTGTATAAAAGGCATTCTGTTTTTGCAGGCAGCGACTGTTGCCTTCATGAATTTACCATCAATTCGGCATTGGCATCAAACATGGCCTCTCTTGAGGTAAATTTGGTGAATGTGCCTGACCCGCCAAAATCACTACAATATTGCTACCATGTTAAAGATTCAATTAAGGCCTTTTCATCTCCTGTGTGATTGGTGATGGTTGTTCGTGTAGGAATATTTAATAAATCCTCTCTCAAGCTTGCAGTCTCAACAATGTCATAGAGCGATAGATCGGTAACGTATTTATTCAGTTTAAGGTTTAAAGCCAAATGACGTCCAATGCACCATTTGCTCCCACTATACAAATTTTACACATCTCAACAACTTTAGTCTGTTGGGACATGCGTCGAAGAGAGTTCCACATGATTTTGGTAGAAATTGTTTTTGTTTTTAAAAGAAACGAAAAATTTTGCTTAAATTTTGAAATCAAATTTCAAAATTAAAATTGTTTTTTTTATAATCAAATAATTTTGATTTGAAAAGTGCAACATTCGAGAAAGGAACTCACAGGGATGGAAGTTCAATTACGGCTTTTATGAACAATTCTAGGAAAGTCTTCAGATCAGTTCAATTTCGATTTTAATTCAATTTGAGTTTAGTTCTAGTTCAGGTTCTAGTTCTGATTCTATTACAGATTAGAGTTTCGATTTGAGTTTAGGTTCTAGTTCAGGTTCTGGTTCATGCTCTAGATCAGTTCTTCAGTTAAGATTCTAGTTCAGATTAGAGTTTAGATTTGAGTAGAGATTCTAGTTTGGGTTCTGGTTCAGGTATTAGTGTAGTTCTAGTTCATTTCTACTTCATTCCTAGTGCGGTTCTAGTTCAAATTCTCAGTTCTAGTTCAGTTCAAGTTCGGTTGTAGTTAAGGTTCTGGTTCTAGTTCAGCGGAAGTTCAGTTTTAGTTCAGTGCTGGTTCAAGTTCGCTTCTATTTCAGATTCTAGTTCAGGTTCTTGTTCTTTCTCAGGTTTTAGTTCAGGATCGTGTTCAGGTTTTAGTTTTGGTCTATTTCAGTTCTACTAAAGTGCTGGTTCAGTTCTAGTTTAGTTCTTGTTCAGATCCTGTTCAGTTCTGATTCAATTCTAGTTCATTTCTAGATCAATTTTAGTTCAGTTTAGTTCAGTTCTAGTTTGGCTGTAAGACAGTTCTAGTTCGATTGTAGTTCAGTTCTAGTTAAGTCCGAGATCAGTCCAAGTTCAGTTCTAGTTCGGTTGTAGTTCAGTTCCAATTCAAGTTTATTTCTAATTCATTTTTACTTCAGTTCTAGTTGAAATTCTTGTTCAGGTTCTAATTTATACTCTTGTTTTCCTTAACTAGAGATTTAAAGTGAAGTTTAAGTGATTATTCTGATTAAGTTAATCCTCAGTTATCTCATATTAATTAGATTAAATTACTGTTACGTGTTTAAAATTAACTTTTAACAAGTTTTAAATGTAAAAATCTTTGATAGACATTTTGTCATTATAATCACAATTATAAGGAAGTTTTTAAATGTTATTTTGAACAATTAACTGTAATTAAAGATTTAAAATATTTTAAAGAAATTTTGCTTTTAAAATTCCAGTTTTCTTATTATTTTTTTCTAATTAAATTTGTTTAAATGACTTTTATTAAAAGATCTTTTTAAAAAAGTTAATTTAAAATAAATTTAATTACGATAATTTTACAACCACAAAACCAATAACAAATTCCCTGTTTAACTAAAGTTCAATGTCAATAACCCAAATGTATAAAAAAAGAAAGAGAGAGAGAGAGAGGAATGAGACTCATTAAAGTAAAAAATTCAGTTTTAAATGAAGTTCGCAATTAACATAAAAAACCAAGATCGAATTACTAACAACAATTACATTGAGATAAATAATTATTATGTTTTTTGCTTCATCATTAGTTTATTAACATAAAAATTTAATTATGATGATTGGAAGAATAAAACAACAACAACAAAACATTTATTAACTGGAGATCAATAAAGTTAATATTTAATTGAAATTATGGCATGAAAGCGGTATGTACATTCTTTTCAATTAAATATCACAATAGTTAAACAAAATTGATCTTAAATCATCAATAAACGCCCTAAACGAAAGTTCGAATATAATTTCAATTTTTCGAACTTGAAAAAAATGAAGAAAAATTTATTTAGAAACCGTAATTGCATCATTAATTCTGTAAGTTTCACATTTTTTGGCAATTTTTAAGATGTTCAAAAATTCGAACTCATTTTCGAATTTTCGAACTTAAATAAAATTGATAAAAATTATAAAAATACTAATACTTCCATCATTAGTTGCATAAATTGTATTAAAATTGCGTTTTTAAAACAATTTTTTCAAGTTCGAAAAATTTCGAACTTAATGTCGAATTTTTAAAATTTGTAATTTTAATATGATTTCATTTTATTATTTTAAAAATCAATAAAATTTATATTTTTAGCAAATTTTTTTATGTTCGAAAATTTTCGAACTTCATTTTGAATTTTCGTGATTAGTTAATTTTCTTAGATTTTCATTAAATTTTGATAAAAATAATTTAAAAGTAAAGGAGATTAATTTTTAAGACATTTCTTTAGGTTCGAAAATTTTCGAAATTAAAATTAGCTTAATTGATTTTGTTGAAAATAAGTTAAAATTGAAGAAACTTGATTTTTAAAGCCATTTTTTAAAGTTCGAAAATTTTCGAACTTAATTTCGATAATACGAAATTGACAAATTTTTCTAGAATTTCTTTAAATTATGTTAAGGACAAGTTACAGTTAAAAAATTGATTTTTAAGGCTATTTTCTCAAGTTCGAAAATTTTCGAACTTAATTTCGAAAATTCGAAATTTGCAAAAACTTTCAAAAATACAATATTTTATAATAAAATTTATATAAAAGCTAGAAATTGTTTATTTTTTAACATATAAATTAATTTTTTTTGTTTTAATTTTGGTTAATTTAAGGTGATTTTTAAACGCTTTTTTATACGTTTTAAGTGGCCAGATTTTAATGTTACTTCTTTGGTGGCAAAAAAAATTAAATATCGGAAAACTTCAAAACCATTTACAGTAGTTGATGACAAGAGAAAAATTAAACAATTTTATTTATTTTAGAAATTAGACAACCATGAAAAACTTTCACCTATTACAGTTTCTTTTTCTCGATTAAGGTTTTCTTTCTACATATTTTCTTGTTAATTCTATGCAACAACGATAATTAGTTTAGCATATAAAGATACAATAACAAATAACCACCACTGTGTGGTGAAATGAAAGTTTGTTTATTATTTTCTTGTCTCGCTCTCTCTTCTTCTCTCTCTCGCGATCTTTCACTCAAATTACCTGCTGGAAATGAAAGAAGAAAAAGTTTAGTTTAACTCTAGTTTAAAGTTTGGTTTACTTTTGATCTTCATCTTACTGATGATGAGTTTGTTTTATTTGTTCCCTCTTTTTACTGTTTTCCTTTGTTTGTCTTTTTCACTTCTAAACAACTAAATCAACATTACTGTTCTGTTTGTCTTTATTGACTCAAACAAGCGATCAATTTGTCATTTATTCATTCATTCAATCACTAAGTCATTCAGTTTAAACCAACCAGGGAGAGAAACAGAGTCAGAGTCACAGCCATCATCAGCATTACAATCCAAATCACCAAACTAGTGCTGCTGCAGCATTAAATGTGCATGAAAAAGACTGTGACCCACATTTTCCATCACATTAACGTAATATTACCATAGAAAAAATACACAACAATTATTTCTATTTTATATATGGAGACGAGAAGAAGAGTTTAAAGAACAATAGAATGAATGAGTGAACAGAAAAAAATGAAATAAAAAAAACTTCCATAATTCACGTAAAAAATTGTCGTCGTCGCCGGTCTTCTTGTATTGTCATTATTTCTCTCGAAATATTATTATAGTTGTGTACAATTAGGAATGTAATTTTATTCATTTCATTTTTCTTCTTCTTTCATTCGTTTTGGTCTCGCTTAAATAAAAAAATGAGTTTGTTGTCATGTTCTAATTGTATGTCATTTTTGTTATAATGAATTTTAAATACACGCTTTTTTCTATTTATATTATTTTCCAGTAAATAAAAGGGTTATTTAAGTAAAAGTGATAAATTGTTGACACGGGAAATCTTTTAAATGAATTCAATTTTTAATTGATTAAAAGCGATTTTTATTTTTTAGCGTTTTTTTTTAATATTTCAGCGTTTTTTAGTATTCAAGCGTTTTTATAATTTGGTGGTTTTTATTATTAAATTTATATCGATCTTCTTACTATAGAAAACGAAATATTAATCTTTTTACATTTTTTTTTAAATTTAGCGATTTTGAGAAATTTTTTATCTTTTAACATTTTTATATAATTTTAGCGATTTTTATACTTTATACAATTTTTTGTACATTTGGCAGTTTTTTTTAATTTTTCTTGTATTCAGGCAATTTGTTATAGTTGTACTCGTATAAAATAATTCATATTAAAAAACTCTAAATTCTGATCTTTATAACGTTTTTCGCACTTTAGCGATTTTTCTTGATTTATCATCAAAAAATGCTTTATAGTGTTTTTAACATTTTAGCGTTTTTATAGTTAATAAAATCGCTATTTTTACAATATAGAATTTATTATAAAACAACTTTTATATTATTTAAAAAAATCGTTTTAACGTTATTTTAACATTTTAGCGATTTATTGTATACAAACAATTATTTCTATATTTATAGCGTTTTTAACATTTCAGAGAGTTTATAGTTAATAAAATTGCAATTTTTATAATACAGAATTCATTATAAAACGATTTAACGTTATTTTAACATTTTACCGATTTTTTTGTATATAAGCGATTTTGTAAATTTTTTTTAAATTATAATTTCGAAAAGGTTTTTATTAATTTATTTGTTTTTTTAAATTGAAAATTTATGTAAAAGTTTTCAGAAGAAAATCAAATTTTAAGCTTTTTAACATTTATTAAAGTTATTGGCACTTAAGCGTTTTTTGTTATATTGGCGATTTTTATAAATATCACATTTTTATGTAATTTTTATAAATTTCAATTTATTGATTAAATAAAATTAAAACATAAAATTTCATAACTTTTTTTTATTTCAGCGATTTTTTTTTTTATTCCACCGATTTTTCCTTTTTTTATATTTTTCCGATTTTATATATTTTCAATTCTTTTAATAATTAAATTCCGATATTTTTCTATTCATAATTATTAAACTTTCAAAATTTCATGTAAATTTTTTTATTTATATTAAAATTTTAGCTTTATAGCGTTTTTTACTGCGTTTTTTGTTGTTTAGGCGATTTTTATGTTATTGATTTTGTCATTTTTTAGTTCTTTGATTGAGTTTATTTACATTTATTATAAAAATTACTTTTTTATCTTTTATTAAAATTTATTTTAAACCGAATTAAATTTAAATAAAAGTTAATTTAAGCGATTTTTACGAATTTTTCTAAAATTTATTTATTTTTAATTTCAGTTATATTGAAATTTAAATTTATGGTGTTTTTGTACATTTAAAAAAAAAATCTCATAAAAGCGATTTTTTGTGATTTTTTAAGTGAAAATTTATTTCAGCGATTTTTTTTCGAATTTTTCTAATATTTATTTATTTTTTATTTCAATAATATTAAAATTTTAATTTATGGTATTTTTGTCCATTTAAAAAAAAAAATTGCATAATGGCGATTTTTGTAATTTTCTAATTTTTTTTTTTATTTTTTCAATGTTTTTATATATTTGCGTTTTTTTATCATTTGACAATACTACAAAATTTGAGTATTTTTTCTTTATTTCCAATATTATTTAATCAGAATTATTCCAATTTAGCCACTATTGAATTAAATTTATAGTAAAACGAATCAAATACAAAAAAATCTATAGTTTAATTTTTAGCGCTTTAATATATATTTTTTTAATTTTAGCGATTTCTTAAAATTTGTTTCAACATTCTTTTTTGGTAAACTTTTAGATATTTTTCTATTTAAATAGAAATTTTACTATTTAATACGATTTCTTATTCTAGCGATTTTTTTTCAATTTTAGCGATTCTTTTCAATTTTAAACAATTAATTGAAGTTTTAGTCAATTTCTATATATTTTATTACAGTGTTAAATAGATCTTATATAAATCATAAGTATTTTTTAGATTTAAGCGTTTTTGTATTTAAGCGTTTTTCTTTTTTTTAAGTATATTTTTTTCTCTCAACTTTTTGCAACACCCTGTTTCCATTCCTTCACATAAAAACACATTTTATTCTATTTACATACGCATAATAAAAATTAAATATTTACTTATGTGGTTTTTTATTTCACTCGCTGCACATTCATTCTTCTACATAAATAATTTTTTTCATTTATTTAAATAAATTTTAGTTTCACTTTAATAAAACAAACACCATGACGAATTGTTTATTTTAATAAAAAAAAATTCTAATATTTAATTTTAATTAATTTGTTACATATTTTTTTTTTTTTTGAAAAAACAAATTAAAATGCATTTTAAATGACTGAATTTAAATGATTTTTAATATTTTGTTAAAAATCCCACACACATGAGTCGCAAATTTTTTTTTTAGAATTTTCAATCAATAATAAATTTCTAACAAAAAAAAACCGGGTCATTGACTGTTGTTTATTAAAAAATGTCATTCGAAAAAACACGCCAAATTCAAAATTCCATTAAAAATTATTGAAAAAGTCACTCAATAAACGTTATAAAAACAACAAAAACATTGAAAAACTCGTTATTTTGCTTAGTTATGCATTTTTTGTCATTTCTGCTACAATTTAAGTGATCTGGCAACCTTAAGCTTTTATTTTGTTTTGTTTACAATCACAACCAACACTCTTTTATGAAAACACCAACAACTGCACACCTTTAATCAAACTCATTTAAAAAACTGTTTCTCTCTCTCCTCTCTCTCTCTCTGTCTCATTTTAATGACAAGAATGCAGAAGTCGGTTAAAGCCAGTTTTTTTCAATATTTTTATATATAAACTTTGCCATTCCATATGTAACGCTAAGGAGTCATCTCAGACCTCATAATGTATAATATTCTTGCATCAAATCAAAATCTGATTAGATTTAGCTTGTCCCTCTGTCTGTCTGTTTGTTGTTGGCACGCTCACATTCACAATAATTGATAGAGGTCAATGAAATTTAGCTTATTTTCCTATTTAAAACCATTAAAATCGGTTCAGTATATTCAAAATTATAGACCGATATCTGAGACAACCTCTATATTTCAGCGAAGAACTTTTGTTAACTTGTCAAATATACAATAAATTAGAATAAAGTCTTGCCACAATATTAACCTATAAATACTTCATTACGACTCGAAAATTATCAAAATCGGTTCAGTAGAAAAAAATAGTTATAGACAAAAATATAACAAATTTTGTGACTCATTAAATGTCCCTGTGTTATATTAAAGACTTGTACTTGTGCATGTCTTTATATGTATTTATTTACACGCATTTGTGGTGGAGGGTATTGAAGATTCGGCACAGCCAAATATATAGCATTTTTATTTATTTTATTTATTTATTTGTTATTTGTTGTTGTATAACTTTTTAATGGACACCGGTTTAATTTGTTTTTTAATAAATTTTTCTCAATTTTATAAAAACTAAACGTAACATTTTATGAAAAAAAAAACACATTTTAAAATGCGCCATAGTTTTGTTGCTATTTCATGTGTGCAACAGAATGTGGGCTTGGTTTTGACACATGTATATAATTGTATATATATGTGTGTGTGTGTGATCCAACAACAATTAAAAACGACAATATTTGATTTATGACAATTACGACTGAAATAATTGTTAAGAAGATGAGCATGTGACCAAATAATTGGGAATAAATAGAATCGGGACAGACTTTTCAGACAGACTAAAGTACAAAAATTAAACTAAAAAGTTAAACTATTGTCTAGACTACAGATTAAACTTTAGTTTAGACTATAGATTGAACTATAATCCAGACTCCAGCTTATACCACAGATCAGACTAATAACTAAATTATAAACCAAATTATAGATCAAACTATAGTAAAGACTATAGTTTAGCCAACTATTAAGTTCAAACTATAGATAAGACTTAAGTTCAGACTAGAAAATAAATTCTGGTCCAGACTATAGATTAAACATTATAGACCAGTCTTAAATTATACTATAATCCAGACTATAGATTAAACTCTATAAACTATAGTTAAAACTACAGTTAAACTATAGTTTGTGCTATTGTTTCAGCTATAGTCCAGATTTAAGATTAAACTATAGCACAGTCAATAATTTAACTTATAGTCTGGACTATGGATTAAACTATATATATATCAGTCTTAAGTTATAATCCAGATTATAGATTATAGTCTACAAACAATAGTTAAGACTACAGATTAAACCATAGTTTGTGCTATTGTTTCGGCTATAGTCTAGATTTAAGATTAAACTAAAGTACAGTCAATAATTTAACTTATAGTCTGGACTATGGATTAAATTATAGTCCAGTCAGTAGATCAAATTATGATCAGCTATAGATAAAACTATAGTTGAGACTTTTAATAAATCTATAGTTCACACTATAGATTAAACTACAGTCCGCACTGTAAAATAAACTGTAGTTAAAACTATAGATTAAACAATAGTCCGTTCTATAAGTTCTACTTTAATCCAGACTATAGTTTAGACTAAAATCAAAACTAAAGATTAAAATATAGACCAGACTATAGACTTTACTATATACAAGACTATAGATTAGACTCTAGTCTAGACTTTAGATTAGAGTGTGATCCAGACTATATATTAAACTATAGTTCAGACTTTGGATTAAACTAAAGGCGAAACTATAGATTAAACTCTGGTCCATATTATAGATTAAACTATAGTAAAGGCTCTAAATCGAACTAAAGTTCAAACTACAGATTAAATTATACTTATGCAATAGATTTAGATACAGTCCAAACTATATATTAAACTACAGTTCAGTCAACAGATCGTATTAAAGTCCAGTCTATAGATTAATCTATAGCTCACACTATAGATATTTGGCAACTTCTTGGTCAAAAATTTTATATTGCTAATACTCGAGGGAATGTTAAAGAAAGTTTAGGATCCAAAAGCTCAATATGTCGATGCGGTAAGAAAAGCCAATCATTTGTTACTACGGACTCTATAAATACCGAAATTTACATCAAGAGATATTAACAAAAAAAGGCTGCTTGCATTCATAAGACTTCACTTAATTTTGATCTGACTTAGGATCGTGTCATTATGGTAAACAAGACCTTGAGTGGTATATTGAGTGGTTTTTGTACTAAGAGAGGCAAATCCTTCAAACTGCTAGGAGCTAAGGCCATTGGAGAGATATTGGGCTCTTGTTAAAAGAGAATTGAAGAGCACAGAGAATGTATCTAAAAGTGTGGTAGTTTTAAATTTATAAAATCGCTAGAATTTGAAAAAAAAAAAACGCTAAAATATACAAAAAATCGCTAAAAATAAACAAACAACAATTCTAAGCGTTCAAAGTATGTTTTCAGTGACATTGAGTGATAATAATTTTAACATTTAAAAGAAATAAAACAGTTCTAATATACACAAGATTTCCATTGACCTTAGACATAATTAGTTTAGAGTTCTGACTAGAGATCTTAAAATTGTATTTATTAAAGTAAAAATGTTACAAAAACTTACCTTGTGATTTGGCTTCGTTAAAATTTAGCTGACAATTTATTAATTGAAGTTAAACTGCAAAACAAAGAGAAAAATAATTTAATAAAGTTTTTTTTTTTTTTTTTTTTAATTCTCAAATTAAATTTAAATTTTCGGGTGTCATTAGCTTTTATTAAATAGAAGGTGAAACTAATTTCCCAAAAGTAATTCAAATTTAAAGTTTTTTTGTTTTAAATTAAACATTTAATTCAGTTAATTAAAGTTTTTAACTTATTTTAATACCTAAATTCAAATAAGCGATTATTTTTTTATATAAAAAAAAACAATAAACAAATTATGGCGAAGTTGATACATTGAAAGGGAAGAGTTGCCAGACTTGAAATTTTTTTAATGAGAAATAAGACAAATAAAAATGTTCACTTTTTGAAAGTGTTTTATTAGAAAAAAAGAAGGAAAGAAAAGATCGCTAAAATTTTAAGAAAAACTTATCGCTTTAAGGAATCAATAAGCAAAAGTTGCCACTATGTTCAGAACGAAGTCCAAAATAATATTGATAAATTAAAAATTTGCCAGAAAATGTTTTTTTTATGGTTGAAATTATGTTTTTCATTAAAATGTTTGGTTTCAATTAAAAAACCTAAATCAGGAAAAAATCGCTTATTTCGAAAGACAAGTTGCCACAAGTTTTATGATTAAGCTGGCACATTTGTAAGTTAATAATGAGACAAAGAATTTATTTAATTGAAAAATATATGGTATAAACATTAGAAATTATTTAATTAATAAATTAAATTTCAGTGAAAAAATCGCTAAAATATAGTGAAAAAACGCTCAAAATATCACAAAGTTGCCTAAAGTTATGGTTATAAACATGAAGAGTTAAAATATTTAAAAACTCATAAACTTTTAAATAAGAACCTCTTTTAAGTAAATTTATATCTTAAGCGGTTAAGGAAAGCATTTTAAAGAAAAACGTTACAACAAAAAATCGCTTAAAATTAAAATTTGTTTTATGATGAAATCTAAAAACAATGTTACAAAGACGAAGAGTTAATTTTATTAAAAAAATCACTTAAAAAATTTTTTATATTAAAATAAATGTAGAATATCAAAAACGCAATTGTATTAAAAAATCGCTTAAAGTATAACAAAGTTGCCACTTTAAGAATATATAGCGGGTATTTATAAAACGGTATTTATGAAACGCCATTATGGAATAAATCCTTTGTAAAGCGCTAAAGAGTTTTTATATTAAAAAAAACGTTAAGACAATAAAATCGCTTAATTAAAATCGCAACATTCTTTAATAAAAAAGTGGGAATTACTATTGATTTAACATTAAAATATATAAAAATGATTACATTTAGTAAGTAATTATATATCTTTTAAGAGTTAAAGCATTTTTCAATAAAAAAGCGTTAAAACAATAAAAAATCGCTTATTTAGAAAAATTGTAATTTAGATTTAGAAAAAATTGTGAAATATCTTTGCTACAACATTAAAATATGTAAAAAAGCGTCATTTAGTTGGTTCCATTTAATTTTTTCTTTTTGTTAACACAAGCGATTTTATATGGAAAATTCTTAACAAACCTGATTGAAATTTAAATGACTAGAAAACGATACTTAATTATTGATGTATTGTTAAATAACAACAATAAAAATTATTATTTAAAAATATTTTTTGAAATAATAAAACAAATAAAACAATTTATGGAAAAAATAAGAAAATCATTTCCAACATAAAAAATCGCTTAAATTAAAATGTTTAAACTTTAAAACGAAGACCTTTTAAATTATATTTTAATTTTCTTTTCAGCATTTTTGGAAATCATATTTAATTACATTTCACTACAAAATTTAAAGCATTTTGAACACGTTTTATATTGAAAACAATTCGATTCACCCTGAAAATCAGATATGAATGTGTCATGTGAATTTTAAAGTTTTGTGAAATATTTTTTTTCTTCACTTTTCATTTGATTTTATTTGGTTTTGAAATGAATTTTTGTTATTGCATTTTAGTTATTCATGACAAATTAACGTATAAAAGTGTTAAAAACGCACAACTTTCATTAACAATTAAATGAAAAGTGAAATTCAGTTTTTATTTTTTTTGGTATTTGAATTATTTATATTTTAACTAAATATGCAACAACCATTATAATTATAAAAATAAGTTAATAACCTTAAAAATAATGTATTTAATATATTTTTAAAATGATTTCAAAATGTCTGCCATAACAAGAAAAATATTTGAAAATTATAATGAAAGAAATATTTAATTGAATATTTAAAAGTGTGAAAAATTAATTATTAATTTCATTAGAAGTCCATATTAAAACACGCTAAATTGTCTTGCTAAATTCCCACTCGTAATGGCAACTCAATGCCAGAGTTGCTTTTTAACAGAGTGTAACCCATCCAGCGTTTTTTTACTCAACCATTATCATGTCAAGCTAACATTTATTTAAAAAAGTTTCTAAGAGTTAAATAAACTTCACATGAAAAGACACTAATTAGCAGTTAGACATCAAGCCTAAAAAGCCAAGTAAATACTTGGAACAACCATGTTCTTTCCCCTTCATGTATTACAACGAGTCTATGATGAGTTTAAAGCATAAGTAAAATTATGTTGACCCATTTTCTTAACGAAAATTATTATACAACATTTACAAACGTAACTAAAATTCAAGAGCTTTAGAAAAAAATATAATTAATTGGCAGAAAATATGAAAAGAAAAATTCTAAAGGAAAAATTATAATGAAACTCCTCAAAAGTAAATTAAATGAAAAAAGTAAATCAAATGAAAAACAAATTTAGTGAATAAAATAAACAAATTTAATAAATAAAATTTTATTTAAGCTTAATTTAAAGTACTCAAATTTTTCTTTTTCCCACAAGTTTCTAATTAATTTTTTTATACAATAATTTTGTTTTAAATAAAAATAAAATATTTTTAGTTTTACAAAAGAATTTAGAGAAAATTAAAGAAAAATTTGTTTTTTTTAATTTATTCTTAATAAAATACTCATATTCTTTTTTAAACTAAAGTCTTTTAGCTCTATTTAACAGCTTTTTTATAAATACAGTTAATTCTTATAAGATTTTAATTTAAAACAAAAAAAACCGAACTTTAAAGGGAATTTATTAACATAATAAAAGAAACCCCGTAAATAACTTTTAAAAAAAGGTGGCATCACTTTAAACACCAAAAAATGTAAACAATAACAATTCACAAACTCATTCACAGCAATTTTAATAGCAACACAACTGAATAAAAATTGAACTAGAATTGAATTAGAACTCAACTAGAACTGTACTAAAAATTAAGTAGAACTTGATCTGAAATAGAACTGAACTGGAACTGAACTCAAGCTGAACTAGAACTGATTCAGAACTGAACTGGAATTGCAATAGAACCGAACTAGAACTGAATTAGAACTCAACTAGAACTGTACTAAATAAGAAACTTGATCTGACAACTGAACTGAACTTAACTGAACTAGAACTGAACTAAAAAACTGAACTCGAACCTAAACTAGAACCGAACTAGAACTAAACTAGAACTGAAATGAACCTGCCCTAGAACCTGAAATCGAACCTGAACTAGAACTGAGCTAAAACTGAACTAGAACTGAAATAGAACTTGAAGTAGAATCTGAACTTCAAATGAACTATCAATGAGCTAGAACATAACTATAAACTAGAAATGAACTAGAACTGTACAAGAACTGAATAAGAACTGATATAGAACTGAACTATAACATAACTTGATATGATCTTGACCTGAACTGAAACTGAACTAGAACTGAACTATAAAGAACTTGATATGAACTAGCACTGAATTAACTGAACTAGAACTAAACTAGAGCTGCTTAAGCTCGATCTTTAAAAAAAATTAAGCGACTTTAAAGTTTTATTCCAAATATTTTTTTCTCAAATATTTTTTCAAAATGTCAATATTTTCTTTTATTTTTCGATTTATTTTAAATGTTTTGATTTCTCAATAATTAACTCTTTTTCTATCTTCCTCTCTTTCTCTCTTAAATCTATTAACAACGAAACTTGTTGTGTATTAATGTTTTTTTTATTCACGTTACATTATTTTTCCATATAAATGATTTTTGTTGTTGTTGTTATTGTTTTTATTGATATAATCGGGGATGGGTTTTATATATAATTTTGGTAACAGAAACAAATAAAATGTAAACAAAACATCTAAAGAAATAAACAAAAATAAAACTTGGCCCAAAATATAAACGTATAAACCTGACATTTATTTGTTTGTATTGGTGTATAGATTATTTTTATTTTATTATAACGGTAGTTTGTATTTTTACGTCACCTATATAAATTCTAGGAAATTTCGTCATTTCGTCTTTTCTTTCTCCACTCTCTCTCTCTCTCCCTCTCTCTTTTAATTTTGACACTCTTGTAAAACTGGTATTTAATAATGTTAATGTTGTATTTCATTTTATATGTTTGATACTTTTTGGGGAAAATGTTTGTGTGTTTGTTTGTTTGTTGAAATTATTTTATGTTAAATATATTATAACGTCATTTGTTTTACCAAAATTAAAAAAGAAAAAACTGTATTGAAGAAAATTATATTTAATTTAGAAAATTAAAATGATTTTGAAAATGAAGCTAAAATGAAATAATAAAAATGATTAAGCAGAAATGAGAAAACTAAATTACTAAAAAATAAATAAAAAATAATTGTAAATATGAAAGAAAAAGTGAAATGAAAGATCGAAATAAATTTAAAGAAATTATTAAAATTTGTAAAAAAAGGAAAGGAAAGAGCTTTATTGTTAGTTCTAGTTCACTTCTTGTTCAGTTCTAGTTTACTTCTAATTCGCTTCTAGTTCAGTTCTATTCTGGCTCTAGTTCAGTTCTTGTTTATATCCAGTTCAGTTCTAGTTCAGTTTCAGTTTAGTTCAGTTCTAGTCTAGTTTTAGTTTATTTCTAGTTCAGTTCCTGTTCAGTTCTAGTTTAGCTCCAGTTCAATTCTAGTTCAGCTTCAGTTTAGTTCTAGTCTAGTTTAGTATATTTCTAGTTCAGTTCTATTTCAGTTTTTCTTCAGTTCTAGTTCAGTTCTAATTCAGTTCTTGTTCAGATCCAGTTTAGTTCTAGTTCATTTCTAGTTCAGTTCCTGTTCAGTTCTAGTTTAGCTCCAGTTCTACTTCAGTTCAGTTCTAGTTTATTTCAAGTTAGTTCTAGTTCAGCTCTAGTTCTTCTTCAGTTCTAGTTCAGTTCTATGTCAGTTCTATGTCAGTTCTAGTTCAGATTAAGTTCACTCCTAGTTCGGTTCTCTTTTATTTCTAATTCAGCTCTAGTTCTTGTTCAGTTTCAATTCAGTTCTAGTTCAGATTTAGTTCTCTCCTAATTCAGTTTTGAGTTCAGTTCAATTTCTGTTTTACTTCAGTTCTATTTCAGTTTTAGTTTAGTTTTAATTCAGTTATGGTTCCAGTTCAGTTCTACTTAATTTCTGATTCAGTTATTGTTAAATTCTATTTCAGTTTCAGTCCAGATTCTGGTTCAGAATCTGGCGTAGGTTATTGTTCAGATTCAAGCTCAGATTTCATTACGGAAGTCAGTGCAGAATATAGTTCAAATTTCAGTTCAGATTCTAAGTCCGTTCCAGTTCAGCTCAAGATCCAGTTATGTTCCACTTACGTTTTTGTTCGGTTCTGCTTCGGTTCTAATTCATTTCAAAATCAATTGTACTTGTTTTTATTTTGTAAAAAAGTCACAAAATATTTTTGGGTAAAAATCTCTTATTTCAAATTTTATACTTTTTAAATGATTTCACCAGTCAAGCGTGATCGCTTAAACTCCAGCACTTCAGGGTTAAAAAATATTACAGTGTATTGACAATGCATTTGTATTAAATTGATGTGTTTTATGGGAAGTTTTTATGAAAAAATGCCGGAAGTAAAACAATTGTTTAAAAAAAATAATAATCAAGTACACGGCTTTAGTGGGTTTCATTATGTCTGCTAGAGACTTTAGTGGCAAAAAAGTGATGTTCTTTTGTGTAACAAAAATTTTATGGGCTTTATGATTTATTTTACAAAAGAATAGCTTTTTTCACAAGATTTATTGAATATTAATAGTCTTTTTGGAGCAGCAGAAAATAGAAAGAATTAAAAGAAGAAATAAATTATTACTTTAAAACAAAATATTAAATTACTCTTTGTCACGTTAGTTAGAAGATTAATTTGAAATTTTTTTTAGTATTTCGCACTTGATGTTTCTGTTTAAAGAAATAGAATATTGAAATGAAGGTAAAATGAAGTAACCTTTTTTTAAAAAAAGTAATAATAAATTTAAATAAAGAGCAATGACTTTGAAGTAGAAAATTTTATAGTAAATATAATGATTTTGCGTGTTATTTTTATGAAATTAAAATACTTTTAGCTTTAACTAAGAGTTTTTTATAAAAAGTATAAATTCGTAGAAAGAATTTTAATTAAAAATATAAAATTTCTTTAATTTGAAAGAAATTTTATTAAAATTGTAAAAAAAAACACTTTCAACAAACTTGGCATCACTTTATACTGTAAAACAAAACATAAACAAATGTAAACAATGAGATTTTCAATTGCAAATGAGAAACTCTCACTGAGAGCATCACGATTAAAACAGAAAAAAGGTAAACAAACAGGCTCGTTATGTTTCTAACTGTAAATGAGATCATGATTTAAGTCACAACAATTAAAAATATAAACAAAAAAACTTCATACAACAAATCAAAACATGAGAAATGTTAACAATGATTTTTCTAATTGCAAGTGAGAGTCTTTCACTGAGAGAAGGTATGAAAATAATGCTGCAAATTACTGTAAACGAATGTAGCATTAACAAGTAAAAATGCTATATTCGGTTATACCCAATTTTCAATAATCTCCATCACAAATTCGTTTGAAGTAAATATGTTATGTTTCAAACATGCACACTCACAAAGGAATTCCATATAAAAAAGTTTTGCTTAAATATAGCACAGAAACATTTAATGGATCATAAAATTTTTAATATTTTTGGCTATAAATTTTTTTCTACTGAACCGATTTTGACAATTTTTTGTCAATATAATGAAGTACATACAACTTAATATTATGGTAAGATTTTATTGTAATCTGTGGTTTTATAATAACTAAAGTTTTTCGTTTGAATTTAGAGGTTGCCTTAGATATCGGTCTATATCTTTAAATATTCCTACTTTAATATAAATAGGCAACTTCTCAGAACGATAGCAAATACTCAGGCCAAATTTCATTGAGCTCTGTCAATTAAAGTGGATGAGAGCGTGCCAGCAGACAGAAGGAAATAGCTAAATCGACTCAGATTTTAATTTGTTACAAGTATATATATGATTCCATCTTAACGTTAAACAAGGAATGTGGTTAGTGGAGGGTATACAAATAAAAAAAATCAATAGAAACGTAAACAAACCTATAAGAAATGAGAGCGGAGAGCGAAAAATGTAAACAAAGCTAAATCTTATGCCAACTATTGTGAATTATGAAAGATTTCTTTAATTTCCTTTACAGTTAATAAATTTAAAAATTTTAAACTCTTGGAAAAAATAGAAAAATGTTTCTAAAATCAAAATGGATTAATAGAAACATAAATAAACCTTTCGAAATGAGAGCAGAGAACGAAAAAATAAAAAAACTAAATCTTATGTCAACTATTGTGAATTATGAAAGATTTTTTTAATTTTGTTTAGATTTAATAAATTTAACTATTTTAAACTCTTTGAAAAAAAAACTTAGAAAAATGTTTCTAAAGAAATTCTTTGAATCTTTTTATTATTTTCATTTAAAAACTTCTTTTCTAAAGAGCAAAAAAGAAAACCTTTTAAAATATTAACTTGTTTTTTTTTCTTTTTTTTTATAAAAAAGATTAACATTAATTTTTCAAACCCCCAGTATCTTCTCTAATATCCATAACCAGTATCTTCTTTATTCTATAAATTTATTAACATAATCATATAACTCCATTCCATGTTTCTTTTTTTTAACTCTCTTTATTGTCTTTTATGTTTCAAAATGGGGAAAAAATATTTATGAATAGAAAAATCTTCAAGATTTTCGTTTCACTACAGGGAGGCCACTTTAGAGTTCAAAAATGTTTAAGAGTACTGCTGTTTTCCTTCCCACTTCTTTTCACTTCTCACAAAAGCTAAAAGATTTTTTCTCTCTTCTTCTTTTCTTTTGTTTAGCACTTAATTTAAGTTGTGGTGAGTTTTCTTTATATTTTAAATGAATTATTTTTTTTAACCAACAAAAATTTAAATAAATGAACGTGGTTTTTCAAGTGTAACTAAAAGAAAGACAGTAGAAAGGAGAATAGCTGAGGAGAAGTATTAGAATGTTGTTGGATTTAACAGGTAACCAAGCAGCTTTTTTTTACGAAGAAGAGGGTTTTTGGTATGAAATTTTGGGGGTTTAAAGTTTAATGTTCTTGTTTTTGTGTGTTAAACAAAGAAAATCCTTTTAAATGAATTTTTGGTTTTTGAGATAAATATTTTTTAAAAGGATTTTTTCCAAAGGATTTGCTTAATTAAATTAGATATAAAAAATTGTAGAAATTTTTATTAAATTAAGTAAAAATAGTTTTTAAAAGATCTATTTTGTTTCTTTTTAAAGACTTTTATTAATCTAGACGGGACCAAACTATTGTTTAGAATATTCTCTGGATTATATAATAAATTACACTATATATAGTCTGGAGTTCAGATCCTAGTGCAGAACACAGTTTAGAGCCGAGTTCAGATGCCAGTTCACTTCAAGTTCCATTCTTGGTGAATTCTATTCAACTAGTACAGTTCTAGTTTAGTTCCAGTACAGTTTCAGTTAAGTTCTAGTTCAGTTAAATACAGTTTAGTTTGTCTGTTCAGTTTAATTTGTTTGAACTATAGTCAGGACTGGATTATAGATTAATCGGTAGTCCATTCCTGAATATAGATTCTGGTATATACATTAGTTTATAGTATGGACTATAGATTAATCTATAGTCTGGACTGTAGATTAATCTATAGTCTGGACTGTAGATTAGTCTATAGTCTGGACTGTAGATTAGTCTATAGTCTGGACTGTAGATTAATCTATAGTCTGGACTGTAGATTAATCTATAGTCTGGACTGTAGATTAGTCTATAGTCTGGACTGTAGATTAGTCTATAGTCTGGACTGTAGATTAATCTATAGTCTGGACTGTAGATTAGCCTATAGTCTGGACAATAGACTAATCTACAGTCTAGACTATAGAATAATCTATAGTCCATACTAAAAACTAATGTATATCCAGTCTGGACCATAGATGAGTCTATAACCTAGACTATAGAACAAAACAAGACAGAAGATTTTTTGGCATAGATGATTTTTATAGGAAAAAAGAAATAAGTTTAGTTGGCTTTTGCGTTTTCCTAAATTATTTAAAATTTTACTCTCAACAAATGAGTATATTCCATTCTCTCTCTCACACTCTTTTCCTCAAAACTTATTAAACAGAATCCTCTCTTATGTTATTAAAGGCGATTTTGAAGTATCCATAGGGGGAAAGATTTAGTTTTAGAAATTTAGCGAAAATTCTAGTAATTTGTGAAGCTCCTTAGGCGATAAGAAATATGTGCAAATAAGTAGTTGAAAACCATTAAATTGGTGAATTCTTTTAAAATGTAATGTACCGCAAAATAGAGGAGTGTAGTTTTATAACTTAGGTGGATCAGGAACCATAAGAAGGCGAAAAATATTGGTTTGATTGGATAACTAACAAAAATGTTGAATTCTTACACCGACTATGGTGATCATAGTTAACAAGTCTGCACTAGTGGCGGATTTAAGCATTTTTTGATGCTAAAATCCGCTTAAATAATGATAACCTTTAGACGAAAATTAACAACACTGATTTCAATCCTGTCAAATGTCTTAGAGAAAAAAGAATTTTAGCTCTATTAATTCAATGCTCTTATCTCTCTCTCTTGAATGTTTTAAAAGCATCAAATTTTATGTTATTAACACAGAAAAAGAGAGAGATATTAGAATTGAATTTTAAAATTAAAGAGCAACAAAATACGCCAAAATGAAGATAACCGATGGACGAAAATTGATAACACTGTTTTCAATAAGAATGTAAAAATCTCTCTCTCCCTTTCAATCCTGTTAAATGTCTTAAAGAATAAAGAATTTTAGCTCTATTAATTCAATGCTCTTATCTCTCTCTCTTGAATGTTATAAAAGCATCCTCGCTTATGTTATTAACAGAGGAAGGAGAGAGATATTAAAATTAAATTTTAAAATTAAAAGCAACAGGACAGTGGCGAATTTTAGATCTATTACTTCAATGTTATCTTTCTCTCTCTCTCTCTTGAATGTTTTGAAAGCATCCTCTCTTATGTTATTAACAGAGAAAGGGAGAGATTTATTTAAGTCAAATTTTAAAATTAATGAATTGAATTTTAAATTAGAAATATTTTTTTTCTTTTTATGAGTTTTTGTTTTATTTTTTTTTGTTCAGTGTATTTTCCTATTTCTAATGATTCTTTCTAGATAATGTCATCATTCTCGATGTCTATTTATTGTTGCTATGTTTTGTTTTTTATTATATTTTTTAATTATTTCTTTTTAAATTTTTATTATATTTTTTTTACTTTTATTTTATAAAAAAAAATACGTGCAAAAAATTATTTAAATAAAATTTCTCATCACTGTTACAATTATATGTTTACAATGCTGTAGGGGTGGAGTGGGGAATTTTAAGGAAAATTTAAAACAATGGGCTTGAGAATATATTTTGCCATAGAAATAGTAATTAAGGTTGTTTGTTTTAAATATTAATTAGATGTTAAAAAAACAATGATTTCTAACTTAAAATATTACAACAATTTAGAATTTTTTAGATCTTCTAATATTAATTTGTACTTTAATTCAAGATTAAAAATAAGGTAGAATTTTAAGAGTCTACACAAGTTAGAATACACAGAAGAAAAAAAGAATGAAGCAAAATCAATATTGATCAAAGTTGATTTGATATTGAATCAATTTTTTCATTTAGTTTGTAAATACGCGTGAAGTAAATACGTTATGTTTCTTACATACACATTCACTCATGCACTCACAAACATATCAATATATTTAACAATGAATTTGTGTTTGTTTGGGCCTTATAGACAGCTAAACTACTGGACCGATTTTGCTGAAATTTTCACAGAATGATCCCCGAAAGTAACAGAGGCTATAAAAAGTTTCGATAGGACAGGGGGGGAGGTAACTCCCCCTACAAAAAAATATATATCATCGAAGATCTAAAGAACACCTTCATCGAATTTTCATATTTGGTCCCAACCACAAGGAATTTTAATAGACAAAATGTGGGGCGGATAGGATCAAGGGGTCGCAAGGTAGCCTCCATACAAAGAAAATGTTGATGATCGAATATAAAAAGAACTATAACAACAGAAGTTTTCAAACTCCACACCAACAATTTCCAAAAATTTGTTTTACTGATTAAAACGTAGGACGGGTAGGATCAAGGGGAAGGTACTCCCAGACAAAGCAAATATTAATAAACAAATATCCAAAGAACTGTAAAAGCAGGAGTATTCAAGTTGGTTTCAATTTCTTTCTTAAGGATCCTTTTCACTGGCCCAAATATAGGACGGATAGGACCAGGAGGAGCGATCCTTCCATGCAAAGCAAATAATGATTATGAAATGTCTAAAGAATTGTAACAGGGAAAGTTCTAAAATTTGGTCTTAATCACTTTCTCAAGAAACTATTTTAGTGAACAAAATATAGAACCGATAGGAGTAGGGGGAGGGGGAGGATAACCTCCATACAAAGGATATAATGATTATCAAATATCTAACAGTTTTACTGGACAAAATGTAGGACGGTTAGGATCAAGGGAAGAGGTAGCTCTCATGTAATGGAAATATTTAATAAAATTTTAGAATGAACAGGGTCAGGGGCATTTGACAAAATGTCCATTGCATTATTTTTTTTTTTTTACACGTTGCAATTTCTTTCGAGATCTTGTACTGAGGAGAATATTTGTGCAAACAAAATTTCATTCAAATTTTGCTTGAACTTGAGATTGTCCCAGATATCGGTCTATTTTTCTGGTTTTAAATAGTAAACTTTTCAAGACTTTAACAAATATTCAAATCAAATTTCATTGGTCTCAGTCAATTTTTTTGGATATGAGAGAGCCAACGACAGACAGAGGATTATAGTTAAATCAACTCAGATTTTGTTATATATAAATTATGGGTTGTGAGATGATTCCTTCTTAGCATTACACATGGAATGACAAAGTTAATATTCCTTTGTAAGACTTGTGATTGTGGAGGGTAAAAAAATTATTATATCAGACGTCACCATTTCTGCGATGATGTCATGTTTGTGACTTCAAAAGAAATTATTTTTATATTTAATTTAAGCGAATTTCTATTTAATTTGCAGCTTTTAACAGTTATTCTAAATAAAAGGACTTTATTTAGTCCATTTCAAGTTTATTTTTATAAATTATAAAAAAAATATATATAAATTTAGCACGAATTTAATTTTTTATCTAAAAATACATTAACGACAGAAATAAAAAGGAAATGAAAGTTTTCTGCTGCTCCACCTTTACAGTGACAGAGGTTAGAAACCAAATATTTTAGCCTTATAACCTTGACCAATCCTATATTTTTGTTGGTATTGTTGGTTAAGGTTTATTTTTCCTTTTTCTATTTTTGTTATATTTTTGGCATTTTCCTCTTTTTGACAAAAAAAAAAGACAGGACACGCAATACGATACTGTTCCCCCTCTTCTAGGACATGTGTGTTGGTGGTTTTTATTATTTGTATGTTAATATTTGGTTTTGTATTGGTTTTTCTATTTATTTTTCTATTTCTGTTGACCAAATGTCATTAGTTTTTTTTGTGCGTGTATTTTTTCCCCTCAAGTGATTTTCTGAAAATCGCCCCAGAGATTAGATTTACAATTTAAAAAACTTAATGACACTTTAACTAATCTAAACTAATACAGTGGAATCGGGTTGGAGTGAACACTTTGAATATGAACTACTGGATGGGAGATACAACCGCCAACCTATTTAAAGTGAATTTGGAGTTGGGAGTTACAGTTCTTTTATTAAAAAAATACTTAGTGAAATTCTGCGCTATAATTATAATGCTCTTAATAACAAAACTTGGGAAGAAGCGGAATATCTTCGCGTCGAAGAAGTACTTCACAATTGGTTTACAGAACAACACTCCAACAATTTGCCAGTTAGTGGAGAAATGCTAAAGGCAAAAGCAAAAAAAAAAAAAAACATTAACAATTACACTGCACTGGAGGACTCAATGCAAGCGCTGGCTGGCTCCAAGAGCTGAAAACCCTCCTCCGTTTAAAAAGAAAAGTACTTTAATAAAAGAACAAAGACAAATTTGAACTCTTTCGGAAGATGTTGCCGGATAAATAAACGGCACCAGGAAGAAAAAATTCAAAAAGCAAGAATAACATTTTTGACATGCACTAATGCTACAGGCCTACATATGTGGAAACCAATCACGCGATCGTCACCTCCGTCAGGTTTGTAATTTTGGTTTCATAATTTACACATTTTAATCTTTTTAATTTTAGGTTAAATCAAATTTACAGCTTTACAGTCTTACCAAATGAAGCCAGTTTGCTTCTCGACTATTTTCAAAGTATACATGCGCCCAAATGCTCACAAATTATCCAAACGATAGTTCAAAATGTCATACGTATAACAAAACTTTATTATAAAAAAAAACATCTTTTACATCCCGACTCCACTGTAGTGCAATTAATCATCAACAATTACACTACACTGCAGGATTCAATGCAAGCGCTGGCTGGCTCCAAAGGCTGAAAACCCAATATGGAATTCGTTCTCCTCCATTTAAAAAAAAAGGAAAACTTCTAAAAGAACATGAATTGAGTGCAGAATAAATATACAACGCAGATGAAACTGAACTTTTTTGAAAAATGTTGCCGGATAAATGAACGGCACCAGGAAGCAAGACTAACATTTTGACATGCACTAATGCTACAGGCCTAAACCAAAAACGCGATCGTCGCGTCCTTTAGGTTTGTAATTTAAGTTTTATATTTTACATATTTTAATCATTTTCATTTTAGGTTCAATCAAATTTACAGTCATTTTGGTCCTTGATAATGTCCGGCAAAACAAAAACTTATTACAGAAGATGGATCTATACAATGCCCATAAATAATACAACCGACGGATTAAAATGTCTTACGTATAACAAAAATTTATTAAAAAAAAAAACAAAACATCTTTTACATTCCGACTCCACTGTAATTTAATTAACTAAAATTTTGATTAGTTGAAATCATCAAATCACAAATGATACTTGATTCCTTATAAAACTCTTAATAATATTGCGATAAGAACCATATATAATCCCCAAATCCGTTCAAAAAAGTTATATTAATCTCAATTATAAACTTAAAGAAAAAAATCTTTAATTTTGCTCCTCAAAGTTGGTAGCACACAATTAGTGTATTCAAAAACCGTAACCGGAAACCGGTTAACCAATTTGTTTGCCTACCGGTTTCGAATAATTTCTATTTTCGAATTATTTGGCAATCACGCTTTTTTCAGCCGTTTAACTGGTTTTTAATGGAAGTCATTTTTAAACTTTTTCACTATTATTTTCTGCTTCATTTTCGTATATTCCGCCATGACTGAGAATATATAAAATTTGTCATTGCGTGTGTTACACGAGCAAAGTATTGTATGCATTCTTAGACATCATATTCTGAAGCGATTTTACTATGTCCGACTGATTTAGTCGGAATAATGGTTTTAAATGAAATCATGTAATCAACAAAAACCGATTTTTAACATAAAAACTGGGTTTTTTTGAAAATACTATTTTTCGAATTACTCGAATACCGGTTTCCTAAAAATGTCGATTATTTTAATACACTAAACACAATGTTTCATATGAAAATAAATACTGTAACTTCCGAATGTCTAGTTCGAAATTCATGAAATTTCACTTAATCATAGTCAATATCAAAACGAGTTTAACATCTGAATTTGAAATTTTTGAATTTAACGGGGACTGTTCTACAGGGTTCCAAAGTTGAACGTTTTGAGTCTAAAGAAAAATATTAAAAATTATGGAAATAAATGCATAACTTCCGAATGGCTGGTTCCATTTAAAAAAGAAATTCATTCAATGATATATTTAACTTCTAAGTTTGGACCTTTTTAATCTAATGTGGGCCATTCTATAGAGTACCAAAGTTGGACACCATAAGTCAAACATTATTTAAAATCATGCAAATAAGTCTGTAACTTCCGAACGACTTGTACGATTTCAATTTTCCCTAAACAAAGCAAGTTTAACTCTTGGCTTGGTTTATGATTTAGTTTATCTCTTTTAATTTAAAAGATATTTAGCTTTCAAAAATTTAAAATTTCACTTTTTTAACAGATCTTGGCGCTGTTTTTATATAATAGCGGAACCAAGTTTTATCTCATTTATTAAGAATTAGTGACAATATTTCATCAAATTTAAAATTAACTTCATGGAATCAAAAGCTTTAAGCCTTTAAATTTTAACATTTCTAAAAATCACGATTTTCAGTCGATTTTTTGGCAAACAAATCCCAAGTTGTTGGTCCTGTAAAATGTTGGCGAATTATTAGAAAACATGGTTCAAATAGATGGAATAGTCAACATGTTGTTTCTAAAGCCAAAACAATGAAAAGTATTTTCAAAAGAACTTCCAACACATCCGGTAAGAAAGCAGGCCCCCGGTTAGCTCAGTGCTCGGACTATTTGGTACGATAAGTTAAAGCTAAAGCTAATGCTGGAGCTAAGGCCAGTGGAGAGATATTGGACTCTTGTTAAAAGAAAACTAAAGAGCACACAAAATGTGATTAAAAGTGTGATAGATTTTAAACGGAGATGAGGTACCTGTTCAAACAAAGTGACAGATTTTATGCAAATTCCTAGTCAAACATGTTGCTGATGCTCGAGGCAAATTTCAAGAAACGTTTAAATCTCAAAAGCTATCAAAATTTACCAAAAAGTTCTTGGTATGGACAGTAATATGCAATTTCGGCAAAGGAAGTCCATCATTTGTTACAAAGTGCACTATAAATACCGAAATTAACATCGAGGAATGTTAACAAAAAGGTCTCAATCATAAGACTTCAAAATGTGTCCACTTAAGTTTGGCTTGACTTGGCATCCTGTCACTATGGTAAAGAAGACCTTCAGCCAAGAGAAGCAAATCCTAAAAATTACCCGGAGCCACTGGCTTTAGCTCCGAGATATTGGGCTCTTGTTAAAAGAGAATTGAAATGCACAAAAATGTGTTCAAAAGTGTGGCAGAGTTTAAACGCAGATGAGCTGCCTGTTCAAACAAAGTAACAGAAAGCACTATAAAGACGTTAATGGAAGAGTTCCCGAAAATGGTGAAACATTAAATTACGTTAATGGAATGGAAATTTAAAGACGTTAATGGAAGAGTTTTCGAAAAAGGTTCAAAAGGTGATTACAAAAATTCGAATCAGTGGAAAAAAGTTATAGACCAAAATATGATAAGTTTTATGAGCCTTAAGAACTTTTACAATGCATTTATCAGGGTCTGTGTATGTAAGTACAGATGTAGTAGTGTATAAATGTGATTTTTAACACACCCAAGTGATCGAGGGTACTAAAGATTCGGCACAAACGAATATAGCATTTTTACTCGTTTAAAGTTTTAAGAGTGAAATGACCTTTTTTTTTAATTTTATAAATAACTCCGATTTCCAAAAGAATTAAGAGTTAAAATATATATTTTTATTTTAATTTTTTTTTTCTCAATTTTTTTTTATTAAATGACACAAATTATTATTCCCACCATTATTTCCCCTTTCTTTAATTTCCCCTTTGACCCCAGTTTTGTTAAGTTTAACTCCTTTTTTTAATAACTAAATTAAATTCATAATTATTTTTATTTTATTTTTTTTTATAATATTTTTATAGTTTCTCTTTAGTAATAAAAAAATAAAAATCCTGTTTAATTAAAATAAATTTAATAAACTCGTTTTATTGACTCTCTTTTCCTCTTTTTTATCTCTTTGTGGTTTTAATGATTTAAATGTATTTTTAAGTTATTTTTAACTAACTGTTACATTTTGACAGCTTTAACGGTATTTATTACACAATAAGAAGAAGAAAAAGAAGTAAATAAAACGAAAAACAAAAAATAAATAATCAATCGATTGATAAAGAGAAAGAAAACACTTGTTTCTAACAAGCAAAGAATACATGCATGTGTGAGTGCTAATGTGTGTGTGTGTGTTTTTTGGTCTAAACAAAATGTTTAATTATGGAGAAAAAATGCAAAACACGTTAACATAAAACAAACACACAAAAAATAGAAAAAAAATTTTAATAAAAAACTGATAATAAACAAGAATTTTTTTAAAAAATAAAAATTCAAATTAGTAATGAATTTTAAATAGAGATAAAAAGATGAAAAGAAATTTTTTGGACAAAATTTAAGAAGAAATTTACAAAATAAATAAATAAATAAATAAATAAATAAATAAATAAATAAAAAATAAAAAAAATTGTTGTGAAATTTAAATTTGTAAATTTTCGTAAAAGATAAAAAGTTTCACCACGATTCCAAATTTCATGAGAATCTCTTTTAAGCGCATTTTTTTATCCAAAATTTTCTTTTTTATAAGAAATTTGTTTTTTGTCATTTCACTACAAATCACCTCAAATTCTAAATTTTTGAAAACATTAATTTTAATAATTTCAGTTTTTCATCAAAATATTAAGTTTTCTTTTAAAATCACCAAAATTTGTTAATATTTTAAACAAAAATTATTTTTTCACTAAACAAATTTTAGCAAAAGAACATTTTCAAAAAAATGTGTTAAAAAAATTACAAAAATTAAAAAAAATTTCATTTTTTAACAAAAAAAAATAATTTTCTTATAAAAATGTATTTAAAAAAAAACACATTTTATTACAAATATAAACAAAAAATTTTTCATCAAAAATTTTATTTTATTTAAAAATTTATTTATTTTTTTTAAATTTTTTTGAAGAGAAATTTAACTGTTTTTACGAATTTTCTATAAAAATGTTTTCCAATTTAACAAAAAAAAATTTTCTTAAAATTTTAATTTTTTTAACAAAAAAAAAAAAAATTGTTACAAAAAAATTTTTCATCACAAAACATTTTTCACTAAAAATTTAATTTATCAATTACAAAATTTTACAAAAATGAATAAAAATTTTATTAAAAAATAAATTTTTAAATTAAAAAATTATATTTAAAAAAATTCATTTTCAAATAAAAATTTAATTTTTTAACAAAATTTTTTTACAAATATTCCAAAAGAAAAAAATGATTTTTCACCATAAATTTTTTAATAAAAAAATTAACAAATATATTATATTTTTCTTAAAAAAAATTATTTGCTCCAATTTTAAAAATGTATTTATTTCTTGGAAAGAAAAGGATTAAAAAAAATTTTGTTCAAAAATTAAAAAAAAAAATACATTTTTTGTTAAAAAATTAAATTTTTATACAAAATTCTTAAAAAAAGTAAAATTTTTCTACAAAATAAAAATTTTTTGTACAAAAACACTTTTATTTTGTAGAAAAATGTTACTTTTTTTTAAGAATTTTGTATAAAATTTTAATTTTTTAACAAAAAATGTATTTTTTTTTTAATTTTTGAACAACAATTTTTTTACAAAAATACTTTTCTTTCCAAAATTTTATTTTGGCGAAAACCAATTTTCTTTTTTTTAATAAAAATGTTGTTTTTTAACGTAAATTTAAGTTGTCAATAAAAATTATTTTTTTTTACAAAAATCAAATTTTTAACCAATAATTCAGTTTAACAAAAAGTATTTTTTTTTTTTTTTTTTCATTTTTATTTACGAAAATTAAATTAACCTGAAAATATTTTGATATTTGAAAAAAAATAAAGAATTCAACTTAAAAAATATTGTTTTTTTAATTTATTTTAGAAACATTTTAAAATTTTAAATAACAAATATTTTTTAAATTTAATTAAAAAAAAAAATATTAAATTTTATTACAAATTAAATTATTAATATAAATTTCACATATACGCAAGAATTGTAGAAATAATTGGTTAAATTAAAATAAATTTAAACAAAAATCGATGTGCAAAATTATTCGAGGGTCAGTATATAATGTTTTGTAGCTCCCACTCAACCCCCTTACAAAAATTCATATTAAATTTTGCATAATGTACTGCACACTAAAAAATTAATCAGAAAATAAAAATATGAGGGTCTTTCATAACCTTTTCGTAACTACAATTTATAACGAAAATTGTTTTGTTGGTTATTACATAGTCGGGCTTGACCGACCCTAACATTTTTACTTGTTTTACCTGGTGTTTATGAAACTTTTGATTTTAATAATTTTTTCAAGAAATTTATATTTTAATTTGAATTTCTTTAATTCAATTTATGTCTCATATTTATTTTTTTTAATATTTTTCAATACTTTTTTCTCAAATAAAACTTACCTGTATTTTGTTCAAAATTGTTAATCCAATTCCGCATTCGAAGATCCCCCACAAAAAAATGAGCATAAAATATTTCACTTATATTTTTTTAAGCTTCCATTAAGTTAGTATAAGTAAGTTTAACTTCTTATGTTATACAATTTTTTTTACTTTAGTATTAGTTAAACATATCGATGATGTTTCATTGCCACCTGTTGCTCTCCTCTATTAACAGAAAAAAACCCGCTTTATGTTTCATTTCTCATTGACTCAAACAAACTCTCATTATCATACAAAAAAAAAAACACACACACACACAAACATTAAGCTTTTTTTGTTTATTTTATTACGGCAAATTTAAGCTCACTGTTACATACTCTCACTCTATCTCTCTCTCTCTCACACTCTCATACTCTTTAGTGTGTTTATATTTTACTCATAACATGATTTGTTTATGTTAAGTATTTGTTTTAAACCGGTTTAAAAAAAGGTTTCTGAGTAAGTTGAAGTTTTTTTATTTGATGGAGATTGTAAGGGGGTAAGTGTTAGGAGGGGGAATATAAAAATAGGTGTGTGGGAATTTAGTTAAAATATTTAATCTCTGAGTAATACTTTTTTAGAACTTAAGGTTTGTTGTTGATGTTGTTTTTATTTTATTAACATTTTTCTTATATAAAAGAAGCTTCTGTTTATTTAATGCGTTTTTGTTTTCTGTTTTTTTATTAAAGCCAAGTTTTGTTGTTGTTTTTTTATATAATTCTATTTATATATATTATTTTTGTAAGAGTATAGGTGAGTTTTAAAGCCGCTTTGGTACTTTATTGTTAAAGCAGGAAAATATTAAGACTTCTCTCTCTCTCTGTATAATAAAACATTTTAATTTATGCACTTTTTTCCGATTTTTATAAACGAAATATTAAACCTCCAAAGAAGCCACTTTTATTTTAATACAATTCCTTTTTTATTGTTGTTGTTGTTTAATCACTCAAGCAATATTTTTTATTAACATTAAA
>PYHX02000413.1:95654797-95725674 GCA_004302925.2 Cochliomyia hominivorax
TTCAGAATCTGGTGTAGGTTATGTTCAGATTCTAGTTCAATTACATAATACAGAAGTCAGTGCAGAGATTCTTGTTCAGATTCTAAGTCTGTTCCAGTTCAGCTCAAAGTTTAGTTCTAGTTTAGATCTAGTTCGTTTCAACATCAGTTCCAGTTTGTTCTAGTTATTAGTGTTTGTTTCGGTTCTGCTTCTGTCTTCTCAATTTCATTTCAAAATCAATTGTTCTTGTTTTTTATTTATGTTAAAGAAATGCACAAAAATATTTTTTTGGTCTAGTTAAAATTCACTTTATTTCAAATTTATATACTTTTTAATGATTTCACCAGTCAGCGTGATCGCTTAAACAACTCCAGAACTTCAGGGTTAAAAAATATTACAATGTATTGACAATGACATTTGTATTAAATGATGTGTTTTATGGAAGTTTTTATGAAAAATGCCGGAAGTAAACACAATTGTTTAAAAAAATAATAATAATCCATCAACTACACGGCTTTAGTTGTGTTCATTATGTCTGCTAGAGACTTTAGTGGCAGAAAAAATGATGTGTCTTTTGTGTAACACAAATTTTATGGGCTTTATGATTAATTTTACAAAAGAATAGCTTTTTTCCACAAGATTTATTGAATATGAATGTTTCTTTTTGGAGCAGCAGAAAATAGAGAATAAAAAGAGAAATAAGATAGGTTAAATAATTATTAAAAACTTTAAATATCAAGTTAATATTAAATTACTCTTTGTCACGTTAGTTAGAAGATTAATTTGAATTTATTTTTTTTAGTATTTCGCACTTGATGTGTTTCTGTTTTAAAGAAAATAGAATATTGAAATGAAAGTAAATTAAAGTAACCTTTTTAAAAAAAAAAATATAATAAATTTAATAAAGAGCAATGACTTTTGAAGTAGAAAATTTTTTATAGATTAAATATATAATGATTTTGCGTGTTATTTTTATGAAGATTAAAAATACTTTTAGCTTTTTAACTAAGAAAAAAATTAATTCGTAGAAAGAAATTTAATTAAAAATATAAGCTGTTCTTTAATTTGAGAAAGAAATTTAATTAAATTTGTAAAAAAAAAACACTTTCAACAAACTTGGCATCACTTTATACTGTAAAACAAACACAAATACAAGCCAATGTAAACATGAGATTTTCAATTACAAATGAAAGACTCTCACTGAGAAGCATCATGATTAAAACAAAAAAGGTAAACAAACAGGCTCGTTATGTTCTAACTGTAAATGAGATCATGATTTAAGTCAACAACAATTAAAAATAAAACAAAAAAACTTCATACAACAATCAAAACATGAGAAATGTAAACAATGATTTTTCTAATTGCAAAAGTGAGAGTCTCTTTACTGAGAGGGGTATCATCAAAATAATGCTGCAAATTCTATAAACGAAAGTAGCATTAACAAGTAAAAATGCTATATTCGGTTATACCCAATTTTCAATAATCTCCATCACAAATTCGTGTGAAGTAAATAGGTTATGTTTCAACATGCACACTCACAAAGAAATTTCATACAAAAAAGTTTTGATCATCAAATTTTTTTCTACTGAACCGATTTTAGAAAATTTTGTCAATATAATGAAGTACATACAACTTGATATTATGGTAAGATTTTATTCTAATCTGTGGATTTATAACTGATAATTTTACGAAGTTTTTTCATTTGAATTTAGAGGTTGCCTTAGATATCGTCTATATCTTATATCTTAAAATATACTTCAACTTTAATATAAATAGCCAACTTCTCAGAAACGATAGCAAAACTCAGGCCAAATTCAATAAAAACGTAAATAAACCTTTAGCAAATGAGAGCGGAGAGCGAAAAATGTAAACAATAGCTAAATCTTATGCCAACTATTGTGAATTATGAAAGATTTCTTTAATTTTGTTTAGATTTAATAAATTTAAAAATTTTAAACTCTTGGAAAAATAGAAAAAAGTTGGAAATGAGAGCAGAGAATAAATAACCGTAAACAAAGCAAAACGCCTGCTATTGTGAATTAGGAAAGATAACTTTTAATTTTATTTAGATTTAATAAATTTAACTATTTTAAACTCTTTGAAAAAAAAAACTTAGAAAATGTTTCTAAAGAAATTCTTTGAATCTTTTATTATTTTCATTTAATAAACTTCTTTTCTAAAGAGCAAAAAAGAAAAACTTTTTAAAATATTAACTTGGTTTTTTTTTTTAATAAAAAAGATTAACATTAATTTTTCAAACCCCCAGTATCTTCTCTAATATCCATAACCAGTATCTTCTTTATTCTATAAAATTATTAACATAATCATATAATTGATTCCATGTTTCTTTTTTTAACTCTCTTTATTGTCTTTTATGTTTCAAAATGGGGAAAAAATATTTATGCAATAGAAAAATCTTCAAGATTTGTCGTTTCACTACAGGGAGGCCACTTTAGAGTTCAAAAATGTTTAAGAGTTCTGCTGTTTTCCTTCCCACTTCTTTTCACTTCTCCACAAAAGCTAAAAGATTTTTTCTCTCTTCTTCTTTTCTTTTGTTTAGCACTTTAATTTAAGTTGTGGTGAGTTTTCTTTATAATTTTAAATGAATTATTTTTTTTAACCAACAAAAATTTAAATTAAATGAACGTGGTTTTTCAAAGTGTAACTAAAAGAAAGACAGTAGAAAGGAGAATAGCTGGAGGAGGAGTATTTAGAATGTTGGTTGATTTAACAGGTAACCAAGCAGCTTTTTTTACGAAGAAGAGGTTTTGGGTATGAAATTTTGGGGGTTTAAAGTTTAATGTTCTTCGTTTTTGTGTGTTAAACAAAGAAAATCCTTTTAATGAATTTTTGGTTTTTGGAGATAAATATTTTTTAAAAGATTTTTTTCCAAAGGATTTGCTTAATTAAATTAGATATAAAAAATTGTAGAAATTTTTATTAAATTAAGTAAAAATAGTTTTTAAAAGATCTATTTTGTTTCTTTTTAAAGACTTTTATTAATCTAGACGGGACCAAACTATTGTTTAGAATATTCTCTGGATTATATAATAAATTACACTATATATAGTCTGGAGTTCAGATCCCTAGTGCAGAACACAGTTTAGAGCCGAGTTCAGATGCCAGTTCACTTCAAGTTCCATTCTTGGTGAATTCTATTCAACTAGTACAGTTCTAGTTTAGTTCCAGTACAGTTTCAGTTAAGTTCTAGTTCAGTTAAATACAGTTTAGTTTGTCTGTTCAGTTTAATTTGTTTGAACTATAGTCAGGACTGGGATTATAGATTAATCGGTAGTCCATTCCTGAATATAGATTCTGGTATATACATTAGTTTATAGTATGGACTATAGATTAATCTATAGTCTGGACTGTAGATTAATCTATAGTCTGGACTGTAGATTAGTCTATAGTCTGGACTGTAGATTAGTCTATAGTCTGGACTGTAGATTAATCTATAGTCTGGACTGTAGATTAGCCTATAGTCTGGACAATAGACTAATCTACAGTCTAGACTATAGAATAATCTATAGTCCATACTAAAAACTAATGTATATCCAGTCTGGACCATAGATGAGTCTAATAACCTAGACTATAGAACAAACAAGACAGGAAGATTTTTTGGCATAGATGATTTTTATAGGAAAAAAGAAATAAGTTTAGTTGGCTTTTGCGTTTTCCTAAATTATTTAAAATTTTACTCTCAACAAATAGTATATTCCATTCTCTCTCTCACACTCTTTTCCTCAAAACTTATTAAACAGAATCCTCTCTTATGTTATTAAAGGCGATTTTGAAGTATCCATAGGGGAAAGATTTAGTTTTAGAAATTTAGCGAAAATTCTAGTAATTTGTGAAGCTCCTTAGGCGATAAGAAATATGTGCAAATAAGTAGTTGAAAACCATTAAATTGGTGAATTCTTTTAAAATGTAATGTACCGCAAAATAGAGGAGTGTAGTTTTATAACTTAGGTGGATCAGGAACCATAAGAAGGCGAAAAATATTGGTTTGATTGGATAACTAACAAAAATGTTGAATTCTTACACCGACTATGGTGATCATAGTTAACTAGTCTGCACTAGTGGCGGATTTAAGCATTTTTTGATGCTAAAATCCGCTTAAATAATGATAACCTTTAGACGAAAATTAACAACACTGATTTCAATCCTGTCAAATGTCTTAGAGAAAAAAGAATTTTAGCTCTATTAATTCAATGCTCTTATCTCTCTCTCTTGAATGTTTTAAAAGCATCAAATTTTATGTTATTAACACAGAAAAAGAGAGAGATATTAGAATTGAATTTTAAAATTAAAGAGCAACAAAATACGCCAAAATGAAGATAACCGATGGACGAAAATTGATAACACTGTTTTCAATAAGAATGTAAAAATCTCTCTCTCCCTTTCAATCCTGTTAAATGTCTTAAAGAATAAAGAATTTTAGCTCTATTAATTCAATGCTCTTATCTCTCTCTCTTGAATGTTATAAAAGCATCATCGCTTATGTTATTAACAGAGGAAGGAGAGAGATATTAAAATTAAATTTTAAATTAAAAGCAACAGGACAGTGGCGAATTTTAGATCTATTACTTCAATGTTATCTTTCTCTCTCTCTCTCTCTTGAATGTTTTGAAAGCATCCTCTCTTATGTTATTAACAGAGAAAGGGAGAGATTTATTTAAGTCAAATTTTAAAATTAATGAATTGAATTTTAAATTAGAAATATTTTTTTTTCTTTTTATGAGTTTTTGTTTTATTTTTTTTTTGTTCAGTGTATTTTCCTATTTCTAATGATTCTTTCTAGATAATGTCATCATTCTCGATGTCTATTTATTGTTGCTATGTTTTGTTTTTTATTATATTTTTTAATTATTTCTTTTTAAATTTTTATTATATTTTTTTTTACTTTTATTTTATAAAAAAAAAATACGTGCAAAAAATTATTTAAATAAAATTTCTCATCACTGTTACAATTATATGTTTACAATGCTGTAGGGGTGGAGTGGGGAATTTTAAGGAAAATTTAAAACAATGGGCTTGAGAATATATTTTGCCATAGAAATAGTAATTAAGGTTGTTTGTTTTAAATATTAATTAGATGTTAAAAAAAACAATAATTTCTAACTTAAAATATTACAACAATATAGAATTTTTTAGATCTTCTAATATTAATTTGTACTTTAATTCAAGATTAAAAATAAGGTAGAATTTTAAGAGTCTACACAAGTTAGAATACACAGAAGAAAAAAAGAATGAAGCAAAATCAATATTGATGAAAGTTGATTTGATATTGAATCAATTTTTTCATTTAGTTTGTAAATACGCGTGAAGTAAATACGTTATGTTTTTTACATACACATTCACTCATGCACTCACAAACATATCAATATATTTAACAATGAATTTGTGTTTGTTTGGGACTTTTAGACAGATAAACCACTGGACCGATTTTGCTGAAATTTTCACAGAATGATCCCCGAAAGTATCATAGGACAGGGGGAGAGGTAACCCCCATACAAAGCAAATATTGATTATCGAATATTTGAAGAAATATGACAGTGAGAATTTTGAAAAATTCTTTTAATCACTAAGGAATAAGGACAAAATGTAGGACGGACAGGATCAGGGGGAGAAGTGGCCTCCATACAAAGAAAAAAAGGCGGAGAGGTAACTCCCATACAAATAAAATATATCATCGAAGATCTAAAGAACCCTTTCATCGAGATTTTTCAAATTTGGTCTCAATCACTTAATCAAGGAACTATTTCAATAGACAAAATGTAGGACGGATAGGATCAAGAGAAGGATCTTTTTTACTGGCCAAAATGTAGGACGGATAGGATCAAGGGGAGCGATCCTCCCATTCAAAGCAAATAATGATTATCAAATATCTAAAGAACTATAACAGATAAAAATCACAAATTTAGTCTCAATTACTTTACCAAGGAACTATTTTAGTGAACAAAATATAGAACCGATAGGAGTAGGGGGAGGATAACCTCCATATAAAGAAAATAATGATTATCAAATATCTAACACTTTTACTGGACAAAATGTAGGACGGTTAGGATCAAGGGAAGAGGTAGCTCTCATGTAATGGAAATATTTAATAAAATTTTAGAATGTCCATTATACACGTTACAATGTGTTTCGAGATCTTGTACTGAGGAGAATATTTGTACAAACAAAATTTCGTTCAAATTTTGCTTGAACTTGAGATTGTCCCAGATATCGGTCTAAATCTTTGAATATACTAAACTGATTTTGCTGGTTTTAAATAGTAAACTTCTCAGGACTTTAATAAATATTCAGGTCAAATTTCATTGGGCTCAGTCAATTTTTTGGATATGAGCGAGCCAACGACAGACAGAGGATTATAGTTAAATCAACTCAGATTTTGTTATATATAAATTATGGGTTGTGAGATGATTCCTTCTTAGCATTACACATGGAATGACAAAGTTAATATTCTTTTGCAAGACTTGTGATTGTGGAGGGTATAAACTGTTATTTCAAACGTCATCATTTCTGCGATGATGTCATTTCTGTGACTTCAAAAGAAATTATTTTTATATTTAATTTAAGCGAATTTCTATTTACTTTGCAGCTTTTAACAGTTATTCTAAATAAAAGGACTTTATTTAGTCCATTTCAAGTTTATTTTTATAAATTATAAAAAAAAATATATATAAATTTAGCACGAATTTAATTTTTTATCTAAAAATACATTAACGACAGAAATAAAAAGGAAATGAAAGTTTTCTGCTGCTCCACCTTTACAGTGACAGAGGTTAGAGACCAAATATTTTAGCCTTATAACCTTGACCAATCCTATATTTTTGTTGGTATTGTTGGTTAAGGTTTATTTTTCCTTTTTCTATTTTTGTTATATTTTTGGCATTTTTCTCTTTTTGACAAAAAAAAAAAAAAAAGACAGGACACGCAATATGATATTGTTCCCCCTCTTCTAGGACATGTGTGTTGGTGGTTTTTATTATTTGTATGTTAATATTTGGTTTTGTATTGGTTTTTCTATTTATTTTTCTGCTGACCAAATGTCAGTAGTTTTTTTTGTGCGTGTATTTTTTCCCCTCAAGTGATTTTCTGAAAATCGCCCCAGAGATTAGATTTACAATTTAAAAATCTTAATGACGCTTTAAGAAATTTTTAATAAATACAGTGGAATTGGGTTGAAGTGAACACTTTTTAATATGAACTACTACATTGGAAACTCTAAAGGAAGAGCAACCGATCTCTTTTTAATCTTTTTAATTTTAGGTTAAATCAAATTTACAGCTTTACAGTCTTACCAAATGAAGCCATTTTGCTTCTCGAGTATACATGCGCCCAAATGCCCACAAATTATCCAAACGATGGTTCAAAATGTCATACGTATAACAAAACTTTATTACAAAAAAACAAAACATCTTTTACATCCCGACTCCACTGTAGTGCAATTAATCATCAACAATTACACTGCACTGCAGGATTTAATGCAAGCGCTGGCTGGCTTCAAGGGCTGAAAACCCATTATGGAAAACGTTTATTAAAAATATGTGGAAAAGCTCTCCTCCATTTAAAAAAAGGAAAACTTCTAAAAGAACATGAATTGAGTGCAGAATAAATATACAAAGCAGATGAAACTGAACTTTTTTGAAAGATGTTGCCGGATAAATGAACGGCACCAGGAAGCAAGAATAACATTTTTGACATGCACTAATGCTAGAGGCCTACATAAGTTGAAACCAAAAATGCGATCGTCGCGTCCATCAGGTTTGTAATTTAAGTTTTATATTTTACATATTTTAATCATTTTCATTTTAGGTTCAATCAAATTTACAGTCATTTTGCTCTTCGACAATGTCCGGCAAAACAAAAACTTATTACAGAAGATGGATCTATAGATGTCCACAAATTATCCAACCGAGGGATCAAAATGTCTTACGTATAACAAAACTTTATTACAAAAAAAAAAAAAAACAAAACATCTTTTACATTCCGACTCCACTGTAATTTAATTAACTAAAATTTTGATTAGTTGAAATCATCAAATCACAAATGATACTTGATTCCTTATAAAATTCTTAATAATAATGCTATAAGAACCATATATAATCCCCAAATCCGTTCAAAAAAGTTATATTAATCTCAATTATAAACTTAAAGAAAAAAATCTTTAATTTTGCTCCTCAAAGTTGGTAGCACACAATTAGTGTATTCAAAAACCGTAACCGGAAACTGGTTAACCGATTTGTTTGCATTTCAGAAACCTACCGGTTTCGAATAATTTCTATTTTCGAATTATTCGGCAAGCACGTTTTTTTCAGCCGTTTAAGTGGTTTTTAATGGAAGTCACTTTTAAACTTTTTCACTATTATTTTCTGCTTCATTTTCGTATATTCCGCCATGACTGAGAATATATAAAATTTGTCATTGCGTGTGTTACACGAGCAAAGTATTGTATACATTCTTAGACATCATATTCTGAAGCGATTTTGCTATGTCCGTCTGATTTAGACATAATAATCACGTCAATAAAAATAATAAAATAAGATTCTGCAAGTTATATACATTTTTTTTAGGTAAAGAGATATAGACCTGTAATTTAGACAAATTCAAAATTCAGAATTTAAAAAAAAAAAAAGTTGCTGTAAAGCAAAAATAGTGGAATTAAATGAAATCATGGTATCACGCCTAACAAAAAATAAAAACCGTTTTTTTAACATAAAAACTGGGTTTTTTTGAAAATACTATTTTTCGAATTACTCGAATACCGGTTTCCTAAAATGTCGATTATTTTAATACACTAAACACAATGTTTTATATGAAAATAAATCTGTAATTTCCGAATGTCTAGTTCGAAATCCATGAAATTTCACTTAATCATAGTCAATATCAAAACGAGTTTAACATCTGAATTTGAAATTTTTGAATTTAACGGAGACTGCTCTACAGGGTTCCAAAGTTGAAAATTTTGAGTCTAAAGAAAAATATTAAAAATTATGGAAATAAATGCGTAACTTCCGAACGGCTGGTTCCATTCCAAAAAATCACTCAATGATATATATAGTGAGACGAGTTTAACTTCTTAGTTTGGACTTTTTAATCTAATGTGAGCCATTCTACAGAGTCCCAAAGTTGGACACCATAAGTCAAACATTATTTAAAATCATGCAAATAAGTCTGTAACTTCCGAACGTCTAGTACGATTTCAATTTTCCCTAACGTTAGACAACATCGAAGCAAGTTTAACTCTTAGCTTGGGTTTATGATTTAGTTTATCTCTTTTAATTTAAAAGATATTTAGCTTCCAAAAATTTAAAATTTCACTTTTTTAAGCGATCTTGTAGCTTTTTTTATACTATAGCGGAACCAAGTTTTATCTCATTTATTAAGAATTAGTGACAATATTTCATCAAATTTAAAATTAACTTCATGATATCAAAAGCTTTAAGCCTTTAAATTTTAACATTTCTAAAAATCATGATTTTCCGTCGATTTTTTGGCAAACAAATCCCAACTTGGTCCTGTAAAATGTTGGCCAGTAATTAGAAAACATGGTTCAAATAGATGGAATACTCAACATGTTGTTTCTAAAGCCAAAACAATGAAAATTATTTTCAAAAAAACTTCCAACACATCCGGTAAGAAAGCTGCCCAGTTAGCTTAGTGCTTGGACTATTTGGTACGATACGTTTAAAAACATGCAAGACTATAAAAAATCCCTGAGTTTTTCTTGACCCTTTAGCCAAGAGAAGCAAATCCTCAAAATTGCCTGGAACTAAGGCCAGTGGAGATATATTGGGCTCTTGTTAAAAGAGATTTAAAGCGGAGATGAATTACCTGTTCAAACAAAGTAACAGAAAGCGCTATAAGGCAGATTTTATGCAAATTCCTAGTCAAACATGTTGCTGATGCTCGAGGCAAAGTTCAAGAAAAGTTTAAATCCAAAAGCAATCAAAATTTACCAAAAAGTTCTTGGTATGGACAGCATTTTCGGCAAAGAAAGCCAATAAATACCCAAGTTAACATCGAGGAATGTTAACTAAAAGGTCCCAATCATAAGATTTCATAATGTGTCCACTTATGTTTGGCCTGACTTTGCATCCTGTCACTATGGTAAAGAAGCCCTTCAGCCAAGTGAAGCAAAACCTCAATCAAAATTGCCCGGAGCCACTGGTTTTAGCTCGAGATATTGGGCTCTTCTTAAAAGAGAATTGAAATACACAAAAATGTGTCCAAAAGTCTGGTAGATTTTAAACGGAGATGAGTTACCTGTTCAAACAAAGTACTATAAAGACGTTAATGGAAGAGTTCCCGAAAATGGGGAAACATTTAATTACGTTCATGGAATGGAAATTTAAAGACGTTAATGGAAGGGTTTTCGAAAAAGGTTAAAAAATTAATCAAATCGAATCAGTGGAAAAAAGTTAAAGTCCAAAATATGATAAGTTTTATGAGCCTTAAGAACTTTTACAATGCATTTATCAGGGTGTGTGTATGTGGGTACAGATGTAGTAGTGTATAAATGTGTTTTGTATGGTTTTAACACACCCAAGTGATCGAGGGTACTAAAGATTCGGCACAAACGAATATAGCATTTTTGCTCGTTTAAGTTTTAAGAGTGAAATGACCTTTTTTTTTAATTTTGTTAATAACTCCGATTTCCAAAAGAATCTGGAGTTAAAATATATATTTTTATTTTAATTTTTTTTCTCAATTTTTTTATTAAATGACACAAATTATTATTCCCACCATTATTTCCCTTTCTTTATTTCCCCTTTGACCCCAGTTTTGTTAAGTTTAACTCCTTTTTTTAATAACTAAATTAAATTCATAATTATTTTTATTTTTTTTTTATAATATTTTTATAGTTTCTCTTTAGTAATAAAAAAATTAAAAATCCTGTTTAATTAAAATAAATTTAATAAACTCGTTTTATTGACTCTCTTTTCCTCTTTTTTATCTCTTTGTGGTTTTAATGATTTAAATGTATTTTTAAGTTATTTTTAACTAACTGTTACATTTTGACAGCTTTAACGGTATTTATTACACAATAAGAAGAAGAAAAAGAAGTAAATAAAACGAAAAACAAAAAATAAATAATCAATCGATTGATAAAGAGAAAGAAAACACTTGTTTCTAACAAGCAAAGAATACATGCATGTGTGAGTGCTAATGTGTGTGTGTGTGTGTTTTTTTGGTCTAAACAAAATGTTTAATTATGGAGAAAAAATGCAAAACACGTTAACATAAAACAAACACACAAAAATAGAAAAAAAATTTAATAAAAAACTGATAATAAACAAGAATTTTTTAAAAAATAAAAATTCAAATTAGTAATGAATTTTAAATAGAGATAAAAGATGAAAAGAAATTTTTTGGACAAAATTTAAGAAGAAATTTACAAAAATAAATAAATAAATAAATAAATAAATAAATAAATAAATAAATAAAAAATAAAAAAAATTGTTGTGAAATTTAAATTTGTAAATTTTCGTAAAAGATAAAAAGTTTCACCACGATTCCAAATTTCATGAGAATCTCTTTTAAGCGCATTTTTTATCCAAAATTTTCTTTTTTATAAGAAATTTGTTTTTTGTCATTTCACTACAAATCACCTCAAATTCTAAATTTTTGAAAACATTAATTTTAATAATTTCAGTTTTTCATCAAAATATTAAGTTTTCTTTTAAAATCACCAAAATTTGTTAATATTTTAAACAAAAATTATTTTTTCACTAAACAAATTTTAGCAAAAGAACATTTTCAAAAAAATGTGTTAAAAAAATTACAAAAATTAAAAAAAAATTTCATTTTTTAACAAAAAAAAATAATTTTCTTATAAAAATGTATTTAAAAAAAACACATTTTATTACAAATATAAACAAAAAATTTTTCATCAAAAATTTTATTTTATTTAAAAATTTATTTATTTTTTTTTAAATTTTTTTGAAGAGAAATTTAACTGTTTTTACGAATTTTCTATAAAAATGTTTTCCAATTTAACAAAAAAAAATTTTCTTAAAATTTTAATTTTTTTAACAAAAAAAAAAAATTGTTACAAAAAAATTTTTCATCACAAAACATTTTTCACTAAAAATTTAATTTATCAATTACAAAATTTTACAAAAATGAATAAAAATTTTATTAAAAAATAAATTTTTAAATTAAAAAATTATATTTAAAAAAATTCATTTTCAAATAAAAATTTAATTTTTTAACAAAATTTTTTTACAAATATTCCAAAAGAAAAAAATGATTTTTCACCATAAATTTTTTAATAAAAAAAATTAACAAATATATTATATTTTTCTTAAAAAAAATTATTTGCTCCAATTTTAAAAATGTATTTATTTCTTGGAAAGAAAAGGATTAAAAAAAATTTTGTTCAAAAATTAAAAAAAAAATACATTTTTTGTTAAAAAATTAAATTTTTATACAAAATTCTTAAAAAAAGTAAAATTTTTCTACAAAATAAAAATTTTTTTGTACAAAAACACTTTTATTTTGTAGAAAAATGTTACTTTTTTTAAGAATTTTGTATAAAATTTTAATTTTTTAACAAAAAATGTATTTTTTTTTTAATTTTTGAACAACAATTTTTTTACAAAAATACTTTTCTTTCCAAAATTTTATTTTGGCGAAAACCAATTTTCTTTTTTTTAATAAAAATGTTGTTTTTTAACGTAAATTTAAGTTGTCAATAAAAATTATTTTTTTTTACAAAAATCAAATTTTTAACCAATAATTCAGTTTAACAAAAAGTATTTTTTTTTTTTTTTTTCATTTTTATTTACGAAAATTAAATTAACCTGAAAATATTTTGATATTTGAAAAAAAATAAAGAATTCAACTTAAAAAATATTGTTTTTTTAATTTATTTTAGAAACATTTTAAAATTTTAAATAACAAATATTTTTTAAATTTAATTAAAAAAAAAATATTAAATTTTATTACAAATTAAATTATTAATATAAATTTCACATATACGCAAGAATTGTAGAAATAATTGGTTAAATTAAAATAAATTTAAACAAAAATCGATGTGCAAAATTATTCGAGGGTCAGTATATAATGTTTTGTAGCTCCCACTCAACCCCCTTACAAAAATTCATATTAAATTTTGCAATAATGTACTGCACACTAAAAATTAATCAGAAAATAAAATATATGAGGGTCTTTCATAACCTTTTTCGTAACTACAATTTATAACGAAAATTGTTTTGTTGGTTATTACATAGTCGGGCTTGACCGACCCTAACATTTTTACTTGTTTTACCTGGTGTTTATTGAAACTTTTGATTTTAATAATTTTTTCAAGAAATTTATATTTTAATTTGAATTTCTTTAATTCAATTTTATGTCTCATATTTAATTTTTTTAATATTTTTCAATACTTTTTTCTCAAATAAAAACTTACCTGTATTTTGTTCAAAATTGTTAATCCAATTCCGCATTCGAAGATCCCCCCACAAAAAAATGAGCATAAAATATTTCACTTATATTTTTTAAGCTTCCATTAAGTTAGTATAAGTAAGTTTAACTTCTTATGTTATACAATTTTTTTTACTTTAGTATTAGTTAAACATATCGATGATGTTTCATTGCCACCTGTTGCTCTCCTCTATTAACAGAAAAAAACCCGCTTTATGTTTCATTTCTCATTGACTCAAACAAACTCTCATTATCATACAAAAAAAAAAACACACACACACACAAACATTAAGCTTTTTTTGTTTATTTTATTACGGCAAATTTAAGCTCACTGTTACATACTCTCACTCTATCTCTCTCTCTCTCACACTCTCATACTCTTTAGTGTGTTTATATTTTACTCATAACATGATTTGTTTATGTTAAGTATTTGTTTTAAACCGGGTTTAAAAAAAAGGTTTCTGAGTAAGTTGAAGTTTTTTTTATTTGATGGAGATTGTAAGGGGGTAAGTGTTAGGAGGGGGAATATAAAAATAGGTGTGTGGGAATTTAGTTAAAATATTTAATCTCTGAGTAATACTTTTTTTAGAACTTAAGGTTTGTTGTTGATGTTGTTTTTATTTTATTAACATTTTTCTTAATATAAAAGAAGCTTCTGTTTATTTAATGCGTTTTTGTTTTCTGTTTTTTTTTATTAAAGCCAAGTTTTGTTGTTGTTTTTTTATATAATTTCTATTTATATATATTATTTTTGTAAGAGTATAGGTGAGTTTTAAAGCCGCTTTGGTACTTTATTGTTAAAGCAGGAAAATATTAAGACTTCTCTCTCTCTCTGTATAATAAAACATTTTAATTTATGCACTTTTTTCCGATTTTTATAAACGAAATATTAAACCTCCAAAGAAGCCACTTTTATTTTAATACAATTCCTTTTTTATTGTTGTTGTTGTTTAATCACTCAAGCAATATTTTTTATTAACATTAAAATGAAATCATGCAAGTTTTATTTCCAACAAGAAAAAAAATCACTCAATTGTAACCAAAATCGCTAAATAAATAAAAATTTACAAAATTTTATTTATCATTTTTTTAATAAACCACCAGAACTTTCTAAGATTTTCTAAGACTTCTTTTCTTTCTTCAATAAATAAACAATTTATTTAAAAAAATTTTTATTATCAATCAATTAATTTAAAAAAATGCACACGCGCTACCTTTTTCGTTAACATTTTAATAAAAAATTCTTTAAAACTTCATTCCACCTTACAACAACTACAAAAAAGCCTACGTAAGTTTTCCTCTTGTTGTTGTTTTCATTACAACAACCACAAAACGTAAGAAAACTTTAAAAAACGACCGTCGTTTCTTTTTAACTAACTTAACTTACGAACACAACTTAACACGTCTGTTACTAAATCGCAACTAACTGCTTTTTTATTGTTTAAGTTTTCTCTCACACTTTTTTACATACACATTCAAACACATTTTATTAACGTCATATTAACTAACATAAAGGGGAATGTTATGGCAATGAAACGGTTTTGTTTGTAAAGAAACAAAAATCAGAGATGCCAGATGAATATTGGGAGAAAAATATCTAAAAAAAAATTTTGGGGAAAAGCAACAAGACAAAATTAGCGGGAAAAAAATCAATGTATATTTGTTTGTACCTTTTATTGACATAGTGTCTTCATGTATGCCTGGAATGGAAACATAGGATACATTTTTTTTTGAATATCTAAAAAACTATTGTAAAGAAAATCTTGAAATTTTAAAGCTTCACCGAGAAAAATATGAGGCGGATAGAAAAGAGTGTGTGGTACCCCAACAAAAAACAAATATTGATTATCAAATATCTCTGAAGTATTACATCGAAAGTCTCGCAATTTGGTGGCAATCAGGCTACTAATAGCTTCCCTGTAAAAATATAGAATGAATAGGACTTGGAGGAATTTTATTTTATATACCTCCTTTTCAAAGCCGAGTGTTTCAAAATTTAGTCCCAATTACTTTCTCAAGAAACTGTTTTACTGAAAAAACTGTAGGGCAAATAAGATCAGGGGCAGATGTAGAACTACTAAAGCGAGATCTTTAACATTCGGTCGCAATTATATGCTCAACAATCTGTTTTCCTGGACAAAATGTAGAATGGATACGATTATGGGGAGATTTAGGATCCATACAATTTAAGATTTTCTGTACAACTATAACAGCAAGATACGGGCGTGCAATTTTTGAATCGAGGACGAACGTGTAGGATTTTTATGCAGCAAAACCAGCCAACCGGCTAAAGTTAAAGTTACTTTAAAGGGTAGTAAAAAAATTATTGATTGACCCTCGTATTATTTGATATTCTGATTTATACTTAAACTATTGCAGTACATTATTGTCAAAGTATTATAAATGTGGTGAGTATAAACATGTGGTAAGTATTAAAAATGTGGTCAATATAAACCTGTGCTCTATATAAAACTTGTGGGGAATATAAAAGCGTATTAAATAAAATAAAACACCTTATTAAATCACCACAAAAACTGATATGTTAAATGTTTCTTTAAAATTAAGGTTTTGGCCTTAGCTGTGTTAATGTTATTTACATCCCTTAAATATGCTATGTTTTTTAGGCATATGTGCAAAGGATTAACAAAAACTACTGTTACGTGAAAGCAACAAAAGTAGGTTAACTACTATTTATATGGGTTAAAAAGTTAAATTAAATTTTACAAGGCATACTTTTGGGAGTTAATAAAATTGCTGAAAAAATTTACAAAATCTTAACATATAAAAAATTAAATAATTCGGAAGCGTTCCCTAAATATTGAATTTTCATCTATTTTATCGATAATATTGTGCAGATCAGAGATAAATAAAACCTTCATAATACTTAACCTTAATTTAGGAATTTTGGGACATCCTTTTATAGAATATTTTTAAACAACATGGTTGTCCCTCTTTCCTCTATTCCAATTTCTCTTTTAAATATCTGGCCATATAAAATATTCCTTTCTTGAGACAAATAAAAACGTTTTTTTTTTAATTTAAACATTTAAAATAAAACTCATTTTGTTTTTTGGTGTTTTTGCGCGGTTTTTTGTGTTATTTTTATTTTAAGTTTGTTTTTGTTTTTCATTTATTTACTTTATGGTGATGATTTTTAATGTATTTTTAATATTTTTTTTAATTGATTTTTTGTTTTTTAATAAATATTTGTTTTTTTATCAACTAAAATACAAAAATAGTAAGGTTTGTTGTTTTTGTTTTATAAATATGATTTTTTTTGTTTTAAAGTTTCAAGTACATACACAACTAACAAAACATATTTTTTGTTTTTTATATTTTTATTTAATTGAGTTTTTTATTTTGTTTTTATATAAATAATTCATTTGTTAAGCCAAATTTTTATTTAGTTTTAATAATTATATAATAATGGTCTCAATATAGTTGCAATTTAGTAATTTGTTTTGAGTTATTTTGAATTTTTTTCCAAAGAAAATAGATATATGGACAAAAATTTACAAAAGGTCAAAGGTCATTTTTGAAAAAAGTTATAAATATTAAAATAATTTATTATTTTAGATTATTTCCTCTTACATTTTTATAGTCTCCACCACCAAAGGTGTTGAAGAGAGTATATTAAAATTGTCATTCCCTTTGTAACGCTAAGTAATCATATCAGACCCCATAATGTGTATATAAAATAATCTTGCATCACATCAATATCTGAATCGATTTAGCCATGTCTATCAGATCGTTCGTCTGACTGTCTGTCTGTTTGCCTTTTTTTCCGTTTGTCTGTTTGTTTGTCAGTCTGTCTGCCTTTCCGGTTCGTATCCATTATAATTGACAGAACTCAATAAAATTTGGCCTAAGTATTTGTTATTGTTCTAAAAAACTTCCTATTTTAAACTAATAAAATTGGTTCAATATATTAAATGATATAGACCCATATCTGATGCAACTTCTCAGTTCAAACAAAGAACTTTCGCAAAATTGTCAATTATAAGTCCAAAAATTAGAATTTTTTCACCATGTGTGAGTGTGTATGTCCGAACATAACCTATTTACCTCACAAGCATTTGTGGTGAAGGGTATTGAAAATTCGGCATAGCGGAATAAATCATTCTTGTTATTTTTTAAATATTTTTGCATTATTTGTAAACTATTTGTGACCTTTGACCTTTTAGAATTTTTTTTAGATTTTAAATATATTATTTGCTTTTTTGATAAGTTTTAAACTTCTTTAGACTACTACACATCGATACTTTTTTATTTTATCAAATTTTATATGTATTTTTTTATTTTCATATTTTTTTATATATATTTTTTTCAATATTATTTTATAATAATAATTTCGAATATTTTATTTTGTATTTTTTATAATTTATTTTGAATATTATTTTGTTAGTTTTTATTTTTTAATTTGGCTTATTGTTTTTTTTTAATTATTTTTAATAATAAACTTTAAGATCACATATTTTTTATATATTTTTTTTCTCAAAAGAAAAGTATAAATTTTTATAAAGTAAAATATATAATTTTTATATTTTTTATTTAATAATTTTTCTTGTCTTATTTATATCACTATGTTTTTTTTATTATATTTCGGTTTTTGTTTTCGTTTAGTTTTTTTTTCATTTTTATTAAAAACACCATAAAAGCGTTTTCACATATAAAACAGAATTAAAGCGTTAACGTAAAAACACAAAAACCATAAAATAAAAAATATATTAATTTAGAACAAAAATCAAATCATCAATTTAAATGAGTTAGAAAAATGTCTTTAAGACCTTTTTCTTCTCTCTTCCTCCGATCTTGTTATGAAATAATGGAACAAATATAGACTTTCAATAAGTGATCATAACTGAACTTTTATCACTTAGAAATTTGGAAATTAATTTTTAACTAATTGATACAGATATTAATTAGTTAAAAATTAATTTCCAAATTTTTAAGTTATAAAAGTTTGACGATCTTTTTCTTAGTCATGTCAAAATTTTACTTTGGATTCCCATATCTTTTTATCAAGAAATTAGAATGAGCCTAGACTTTAAATAAGTGATCAAAAACAGATGTTGATTTGTTTATTATTAAAAAATTTATTTCAAAATTTTTCCTAAAAAAAATAATTTTCTGATAAAAAAATAAATTTGACCAGAGGATCCTTCCAATCACAGATGTTAAAGAACTAAATTTTAATTTAAAACATTTTTCTCAATTACTTAAAATGTTACTTAAAGATTTCATTAATTGAAAATTTCCTTTACGATCTTCTGTTCCAATCAGCTTGCTCCCAATCAGTACCAGAAAGGGTAGATCAAATGGTTGTTAATCAAGTCCGAATTAAAGTAAATTAATAATCCGATCAGTAGCCATTCAATAACTCAGATTGTTTTAAATCAATAGCGCTATTTTCCGCTGTTAATTTAAAACAATGCAGTGTTAGTGCAAACTATTGTAAATCAAGTACAAAATGTTGTCCATAGATAATTCAGACTGTAGTCTTCATAATCGTCAGTCCGAATTAAAGTAAATTAATAATCCGATCAGTAGCCATTCAATAACTCAGATTGTTTTAAATCAATAGCGCTATTTTCCGCTGTTAATTTAAAACAATGCAGTGTTAGTGCAAACTATTGTAAATCAAGTACAAAATGTTGTCCATAGATAATTCAGACTGTAGTCTTCATAATCGTCAGTACTAACCTTAGAAAAATTTTAATTCCAATTGTTTTGGATTGATTTGGAAATATAGACGATCGATAATCCTAACTGAATTTTACATTTTTCTAAATAATAAAAAATAATAATAAAAATAAAATTGAAAATTATTTTTATTTCTGAAATACGAATTTCAATTATTTTATTCGATTAAAAAATCGATTATAGGATTGAATTATCTACTAAAAAATATAAACAAATAATAATAGTTAATTGATTTGTTTACCATTCACTAGTTTTCACCATATAAAGTTTTGTGGTTATAATGCTAACGCCTTAATTGTGTTTTCACCAATTAATAAATAAAATAAAATTTATGTTTTAAATAAAACAATTTTAATAAATAAACTTGTGAAAAAAATATATTAAAATTGAATATAAAAAATTAGCAACAGTTTTTAACATTTTTTTCTTTAAACTTTTGTGGTTTTAACGTTAACGCTTTTATTGTGTTTTTAATGTTATACAAAAAATTTAACTAAAAAAATTATGAATTTTTTAAAATTATTTTTAAATTGTTATAAAGAAATAATTAATTTTAATATAAAAACTATAGTTCTTAAGCTTTTAAAAGCTTTTGTGGTTTAAACGTTAACGCTTTTATTTTATTTTTAAAGTTTTACAGAGAACATAAATTTATCTAAAAAAAATTAAAAATTTTTATAAAGAAATTTTAATAAAACAAAAAGTAAAATAAAAATTAGACTTAATATCATTTTATACAAAAATTAAAATCAAGTTACAGTTTTTAGGTTATGTTTTTTTTGTATTAAAAAAGGAAGCTGTTTAAATGTCAATACAATTAATAATTTAATTGTTATTTTAAGAAACTTTAATTAGTATTTAAAAAATTAAATATTTAGTTATAAAAAAATAAAATAAAACTAAATTTAAAATATTTATTATTTTCACTATTTTAGTTTTTGTTTCTTTTGAAAGGCTTTTGTTTTGTATTTGTAATTAATTATTTAATTAAGTATTAGAAGTACATTTTAGTTAATTATTGCTTTTTAATTTTATTTAAATTAAAAAATAAATTGAGAGCTGAAGTCTTTAGTTTTGTGTGTGTGTTTTTATAGGTTTATTAGGTTTTTTTGTAATAAGTTTTAGTCCCTACTAAATGTTGTTTTTTTTAATAATTACACTTAGATTTTAGTATTTTTATTGGGTGGTTAGTTAGTTTGTTTGTTTGTATGTTTTACTAATAATTAGGCTAAACTTATTGATTTTTGTATTTTTTGTTTTCAGTTTTTAAGTTTATAAAATTTGTTAGATTTTTTTATTTAAAGTATTTTATTTTGCAGTTTCTTTATTTAGTTTATATATTAAAAATTAGCATATTGTTAGTATGAAGTTGTTTCTATATTTTTTATTTTTTTGGTTTTTGAATTTTCGATTTTGATTTAATTTTTTTTATTTGTAATTTTTTCATTGAAATTTTTCCCTTAATGGGAAATTTGTTTCTTTTTCAAAAAAATGGCACCTAATTTTTAAAAATAAACGGTATTTAAATATATTTAATATTTGTAAAAAGTAAGAATAATTTTACAACAAAATTTTAATAAAACAAAGAACGATTTTCCTAAAACTCGGCTGAACTAGAAGTGAACTAGAACCGAACTTGAAATGAGCTAAAACTGAGCTAAAATTGAATTACACCGGAACTAGAACTGAGATGAGAACTAAACTAGACCTAAACTAGTTCATCCAAACGATTTGTTAAATTTTTAGGTTGAAAAATTTAAGTTTTTTTTTAAATTTCATTACATACGAAAATAAATCAAAGTTTATTTGGAATATTTCCCATAAACGAAGTAAAGTTCCATTTTAAGAAAAAAAAAAAAAAACGAAATTGGAATATTGAAAATTTTTAAATAAAATAGTTGTTGATATATAAAAAATTTAATTATAAATAATATTTTTTAAAATTGTATTTCAAAATTTTACGTTATTTTTTTACATTAATTTTCAAAACTATAAATAAATAACAAGAATAAAAAAGTTTTGCAAAAAGGTTAAAACAAAAACTATAAAAAGAATTTTATAAATTTATCACAAATAAATTTTAAATAAAACAATTGAAATTTTTTTTAAAATGAAATTTTTTTTTAAATATTTTCATCAGAAAATTAATTATTTTTTTTTTTATATTAATCAAATTAATGTTGAATATTTTTCAATAAAATTAATATAAATTTAAATATTTATATTACATAAATTTTGAAAATATATTTTTGAATTAATTTTTCAAAAAGAAAAAAACTTGAATTTTGAATAAAATTTATTTTTCTATAAGTGTTAATTTGTTTTTCATTAAATTCGTTATAAACATTAAAATTTATTTAAAAACCATAAACCAAAAACTAATTAAATAATAAATTTCTACACCTGATATAATGAAAAGTATTTAAAAAAACAAACTATTAACCTCTGAATTGGAATAAAAACTATAAAACTGAAATTGTTTTACTGGGATTTTTCAATATTCGATTTTAAAAAAATTAAAAGTGTATTTGAACAGAGCTAAAACCAAACTAGAACTGAACTAGAACAGAAGTAGAACTGAATGAGAACTGAACTAGAACTACAAAAGAATTGAACTAGAACTGTAGTAGAACTGAACTAAAATAGATCTAAAATGTGTATTCAATAATAAATATAAATTACAAAACGAAGTTTGGAGTCAAATTTCAGTTATTAGGTTAATATTATGGAAAATATTAATGTAAAACTTAATTAATTAATTTAAAATTATAAAAATTGATAATATTCTATATATTTTATGATATTAAAGCCTTTATAAAATATTATTTATATTATTAATTAAAAAGGGGGAAGATAGATGTTCTAGGACCGACAATTTTCAAAAGAGGTAAATTTGTGTTAATTATAAATATAATTATTTGTTTTTAAAATTATTTTAATTATGATATTTATATATATATATATATATATATATATATATATATATATATATATATATATATATATATATATATATATATATATATATATATATATATATATATATATATTATATATATATTTTTGTATTTGTATTGAGTTTGTGGTATTTTGTTTTAAATTTCATATAATCTATAATAAGTTTCTTTTAAAGCTAAGCCTAAACACAGTTTTAAAAATATTAAAAAAAATCTTATTTTGTTGTTAAAAATTCTTTTAATTTTTTTTTAAATATATAATTTGAAAATTTCTAAGAAATAATTAAAAATTAAAGATAGTAATTGAAAAAAAATAAAACTAATATTATCATAATGATGCTAGTTTTTTTCTTTGTGGGTAAGTATTTGTTGTTTTTTGTTTTTTAAATTAATAAAGTAAATTTAACAAATTTGTATTTTATTAATTAATTTATTTTAATTTGTTTTTAGTACACATTTAAGTTCATTATTTTTGTTTTGTTTTGTTTCTTTTATTTTTTTTATTGGAGGTATTTTGAAATGTTAGCATTTAGTTTTGTTGATTGGTATGATTTTTTCTCTGTTTTTTTTATTTTTAAATTAATTACAATTTTTTCTCTCTATTTTAATATTAAAACTTATTTTATTTTGTTTTAAATTACATTAATTATATTGTGATTTTAATTAGTTAAGATTTATATTTATTTTACTTACTACATAAATAACAACAAAAAAGAAAAACGATTAAAAAGAAATTTCATTTTGAAATCTTGAAAATATGAAAATTATAAAAAAACTAACTCTCTTTCATTTAAATAATTATAAATTTAACAAAAAAAATCAATAATTCTTTCAGAAATTAAAAAATAAATAGAATTTAACTTTTTAATTACAAAAAAAAAAATGAAAAATAATAATTAAAGAGATTCAAAACTCTAAATAACAAAAAAATAAACAGAAATTTTGAATTACATATTTCACAGTTTTTGGCTTTGGAAAGAGAACATTTTTGAAATGTTTTTGTAAAAAAAAATAATAATAATAATTAATGAAATAAAGATTTAACAAATTTCGTACATTAATGTTAATACAATATAAAAATATTTCAATTCAGTACAAAAATATTTAAACACATTTTTTTTAAAAAGAAGTTCAAGAAAGTTTATTTAAAACACTCTGAATTTTTATTAACAAGAATAGAAAAGAAATAGAACTATAACTAAACTAGAACTGATCTAGAACAGAACTAGATAACACTAGAACCGTACTAGAACAAAACTTAAAAGCTCAACTAGAACTGAACTAGAAGAGAACTAGAACAAGACTAAAACTGAATTGGAACAGAACAAGAACACAACTAAAACTGAACTAAAGCTGAAGTTAAACTGAACTAAACAAAACTAGAACAGAACTAAAACTAAATTAGAACTGAAGCAGAACAGAACTACAACTAAAGTAGAACTGAAGTAAAACAGAATTAGTACTGAGCTCAAAACAGTAATAAAACTAAACTAGAATTGAATTAGAACTGAACTTGAACTGAAATAGAACTTAACTAGAAGTGAACCAGAACTCAACTAGAACTGAATCGGAACTAAACTATAACTATACTAGAACTGCACTATAACCGAACTAGAACTGGCCTAGAACTGGAATAAGAACAGTTCTAGAACAGTTCTAGCAAAAAAATTCAATTTCTAAAGAAAAATTCATTGTGTTTTAAATAAAATTTCTTATTTATCACTATTTTTCTCAATTTTAAACAAGAACGAATAAATGATTACAAAACTTATAGAAAGAAAAGTTTAATTAACATAAAAATAGTAATTAAATTAAAAATAATAATTAATAATAATGTTTAATGATTGCTAAAACTTGGAACACTTGAGTAACCTCTTATTTCTTTAACGTTTACAATGGTTTTAAAGAGGATTTTTTTTAAGGGAAACAAAATAAAATTTGATAAATTTGTATAAATTCATAAGAAAAAGTTAAATAGTTTTCACTAGTTATTAATTAAATTGTTATTATTTCTTTTAAAAAGTTCGTTGCATTAAGTGGATACTTTTTTCTTTCTCAAACATTTTAATATTTAGTTTTAAATTTGGGGTAGCTGCGTTTAAAATAGAGTTCAGCTGATCTAGCTAAGTAGATGAAGGGTTAATTTTGGAGGAGTTTGAGGAAGAATATTTTTGTTGTTTTCCAGGGAGCTAATGTTTTTTTTTTTGGGTTTTTCATAACTTTTTTCATCTTCTACACACTGTTTAAGATTAAGAATTTTAAATTTTATATATTTTTTTTTTGGAACTTCACAAGCTATTTCGAAAAATTTGGGAGAAGAGGAGGGTTTTTAAATATTGATGTTTTTTTAACATAAAATTAATATATTTTTCGTATCTTTTGCTTTCTTTCTAATCTTTAGCTGTTAATTTTTGGTTATTTTTTGTTCTAATTTAATTTGAATACTTGTTTTTAAATATTGAATATTTTTACTTTTTTTTAAATAATTTTTATATGTAATATGATTTATATTTGTGTAAGTTTTGCATAAAAACCTTTTTTTCTTTTCTGTTTTGAAATTTATATTTAAATGATTTAATCATCATCTTCATCAATTTCAATATATCATCATCACTTTCATCACTCTCATCGCTTGTGCTTGTTATATAATCATAGAGTTCACGTTGATCAAGAAATTCATACAGATAGATCTACAATGAGAAAAAGAAAAGAGAGATGAAAGAGTGTGAGAAAATAAATAAATTCAACTAAAAAAAGAGAACGAAAAATTTTGATAAAAAAAAATATTGAAAATAAAATATAAATTAAAAGGTTAATATTGTAACTGAATCAGAACAGAACCAGGACTGAACTAGAAATGAACTAAAACAGATCTAGAACTGTACAAGAATTAAACTAGAACTGCACTAGAAATGAACTAGAACAGAACTAAATTTGAACTGGAACGGAACCAGGACTGAACTAAAACAGAACTAGAATAGATCCAGAACAGAACTAGATTAAAACTAGAACTGAACTAGAATTGAACTAAAACTGAATTAGAACTGAACTAGAACAGAACTAGAATAGGACCAGAGCAGAACTAGAACTAAAGTAGAACATAACAGTTTATTTAATTTAATTAATTTACTAAATATTTTATATAAAAATTAAAATTTTGATAAGAAAAATAAATTATATTACAGATATTAAATCACAGTTAAAACTTTTAAAATAAATACTTGATTCTAAAAATATATGTGTTTCATGATTTTATATTAAATTAAATACAATTTAATAAAATATTATAGATTCTTTATCAATTAATATTTAATCTTTTATCCCATAATAATTTGTGCTTCATTTGTTTATTATTATTTTTAAAATATCTAATTCTAATTTATAAAAGAACGAAAAATATATTAAATTTCTAGATATATATTTTTTTTATTTAAATGAAAAATGAAACTAAAATTAATTGCTTATTTAATACTCTTAGTATTACTTAAGCTTATTTTCTTACTTTTAATCATTAATAAATTATATATTAATTGCTTAATAATTTAATTGATATTAATTCTATATATATATATTTTTTTTTTTTTGGTAGGTGGCAATGATGTTTGCTAAATTTAATATTCTACACATAAGTTTTGAAAACCTTTTTTTTAATATGTTTTGTTTTCTTTTTTTTTAAGTTTTAGTTTTATTTAGTTGTAATCGAATTCAATTCATTTTGAAGTGTAATTGAAGCGGAATTTTAATAAGTTTTCATTAACTTGATTTGAACACTTAGAAGGATATCACACCTGTTGTGTTTCGGAGGCATTAAAACGCATTTCGGAGGCATAAAAATGTAATTTAAACAATAAAAAACAAAACAAAAAAAGGAATAGAAATTGATTAAAAATCAGTGAAATTTTTATAAAACACAAATTACAATTAACAACAGCAAACATTTAAATTGTAGAATTTTGTTTAATAAAGAGAATGTGCTTTTCAAAAACAAAAGTTATGAACATTTTCCAAAGTTCTCCAGAAAAATATAAACAAAGAATTTGATGAATGATTTGAAATAAATATAAGTTAAAAATATATAGAAATTATACATAACATCATGCTAAGTTTAAGTCAATTAAGTTCATAGTTAGAAACACCAAAATATTAATATTTTTTTCATTTCAAATTTCATTAAATATTTAAATTCATTTGAAGTTTTTTTTACTGATTAATAAAAAAAATATTTTGGATTCTGAAAAAAAGGTTTCTTTATAAATTTAATCTTAAACTCAGCTTGTGTTTGAATATGAATACATTTCAATTTTAAAAATATTTATAAATTATTCAAAATGTTTATTTACTTACATCAAGTAAATTAATAACCTCATTATTACTGCGATGCAATTTGCGAGCCTTTTTGGGGCAACCAACATCGACTAAATCACCATTAGGTAGGGCATGTTTATAAAAACATTTATTGCCAAAGGGACATTTACCATCACCCTGAAAGAAAAAGAAGAATAGTAAATATTGATTTTTAGATTTCGAATATTAAGGTTTAATATATATAGAAATAAACTGTAACTGAACTAGAACTGAACAAGAACTAAAAGAGAAATTTACTAGAAATGAAAAAAATTGAACTAAACTAGAACTTAACTAGAACTGAAATAGAACTGAACTGAAACTTAACTAGAATGGAAATATAAATGATCCAGAACTGGAAAAATTGACTACAACTGAACTGGAACTGAAATGTTAAACTAAAACAAGTTCCAAATAATATTGTTAATGTAAATATGATGAAATCCCGAAAATACAAAAATTTAATATGATATTTTACACAATAGATTTTTTTTAATTTCATCATTATTACAACAAAATAAACAACCTGCTAAATAATTAAATAAAAATAAACTTACTTTTTTAAAGTACTTGCAGTCTTTAATAACAAGCGCTTTACGATAATCCCCTAAAAGTTTGTCCTTTTCCTCTTTTGTTTCAACCCAAAAGGCACTAGGACAAACAAAATCCGATGCCACACGACATTCGGGACAAGATCTATAAAACAAACAAAAAAATTAAAATATTTTAAACTGAAATTTGAATTTATTGGAAACATTTAATTTACCTGGTAATTTTATGTTCAAATTGTTTAGCTTGACGCCATTTTCGTATACATTCTAAACAAAAGATATGATTACAATTGGGCAGTATACCAAAACGTTTTTCGCGTCCTGCTTTTTCCATAATTGTATCAAAACAAATACCACAGGTTTTATCTTTGGATCGGGCTATAGCAAATGATAATTCCATAGCTTGTTCGTGTTGTTGTAGACATTCTTTTTTATGTTTTTTACGTTGAGACTCATCAGAGGGATGTAGACAAAATTGATCACACATTTCACACAATTCCAAATGTATGGCATAGGCACAATACATATTATAGGGACAAACACCCTCAAATGGGCATATTTCATTTATGGAGCCTGATTCTGGAATACCAACACCAGCTAAGTGGGTGATACGAGGTGCTGAGGAGGCTCCAACAACATCAGCCCAAGTACGTTCTGAAGATCCATTAATGTCCGGATATAAAATCTCACCGCCTGATTGTTCGGATTTGGGTATAAAGACGGGAGCATTAGCCCAATTATAACGACTAGTGCTGGGGCGTTCTTGTTGTAAGGATGGTGTAGGGGTAGTTGTTGTGCTGTTTAAATGGTTAGTGATAGTATCACCACCCGTTAGATCATGTGAAAAACGACACATTGACCCAAAGCGACAAATACCACGTTGAAAATAACGACAAATGGCGGGATTAATTAAAGGCAGGTGTAAAATTGTATTAGAAGATGATGTAGAGGCATTGACATTTAATTCACCACTAATTTCAGCTGGCGTTTTAATAGCTGGAATAATGGTGGTGGTATTGGTAACTGGAGAAGAAATCTCAGAAGTGATTGACTCTGTAGCAGCATTATCATCATTTGAACTTGAAGGTTCTAAAGATAAAGCTTCTGTAGCTGTTGTTAATGCTGCAGTACTCATTGTTGTGTTTTATGTTGTGTATATTTGGTGGTAGGTTGCGGTTATTGTTTGTTACTGTTTTTATACTCGTTTTTGTTTTTTCTTTGCTAAGAAACAATGATGTCCTTGGTTGTCTTTGTTCACAAACTTAACTCACAAGCACACACACACACTAATACATTAATAAAAACTCAACAAAAATGATATTCTTGTTTGAATAGTTTCGCGCAGTCAAATGAACAAAACAAAAAAATGGTTTATTGCTCCTTTAAAGGAAACGGATATAAAATCTTCTCTCCTTATTTCTGAAGACAATGACGATTAATGACAGCACCAACAATATAAGAATACTCCAATAAAATTCCTTTGGCCTTGCGATTTTTTTCTTCTTACTTTTTCTTTACACTGTTGATGCGAAATTGCATCCACAACGTGTGGAAACTAAAATTAAAAAACAGACACACATAATTAACTTTTTACTTATTTTATTTAATATTTTAATATACTAAATTGTTTATTTTAATTTTTATTTATTTAGTTTTTTCGATTTTTTTATTTCTTGTTTAATAATATCATTTGCACACTTGGAAAATGTATTTTTTTTTCTTGTAGTTACCAACTACAGTTGTTAATTTTTTATACTGCTTAATTAAATTATTTCTTTTATAATTGTTAACCTTTTTATTTAGAATATTTTTTCTTACCTTTATTTTATATAAATATATTAATTTATTGAATTTTCTTGCGAGAACTAATACTTTTTCGTTAATTACGTTTTCAATGAAAAAATATTATTTGCGTTTTTTTGTGATGATGAAAATTTAGACAGCATTTAAACAGTGCTGACAAGTTTTTGCTATTTAAAGAAAAGTGCAGCAAAGTTTGGTGAATTTGTTGAAAAATTTAAATGTGGCCGCAATTTTAGCAAGACTTCTATAATGAAAGATATTAAACAGCTCACAATAGTTGCAAAACTATTTCTTTATGGAATGTTTCCGTAATTTTTGAAATTTAATGTTAATGAAAAATAACATGACTATGACAAAAGTATTTTTGTTCTGATTTGTAGGTGTACATGCTAATTTTTAATATTACTTTATTTAAAAAAATAAAATTGAGTAGTTATGGTTGTTTAGCTTATATGTATCTTTATATTAAGGATAATTTAAAATAAAAAATTTGAGAATCTAAAGTTCATTTTGTGAGAACCCCTGTAAAAATCGTTTGATGGAACTTCTGTTATCATTGCATGTATGTTCAGATACTAAGATGATGGTCGAGATTCAAGAACTCGACCATGTCATCTTAGTAAGCAGTACGTTAGTACATTATGTCGTGTAGACATCTGTTAGGGATCTAATTCGACTTGCTGTCTGTAAAAATGATGATATCTCGAACATATTCTATAATAACTCAAACAATTGGTCGTTTTTCAAATGGTAACAATCTCAGCGGTTCTATAGAATTTCCAAAGAAAAAAAAAACACCTTCAGAGTTGTATTTTATAAAACAGACATAAAATACAACCTTGTAAGCTTATGAAGGTTTACATATTAGTAATGGTTACTTAACACAACATAACATTATTTGATATTCAATTATCCAAATAACCAATATTTGAACAATTCTAACAATTTCGGAGTTTTGTTAGCAAATTTTTCTTCGTTCGACCAGCAACTAACAAGGAAAAACTCTTCAGTGAAAAAATGTTCCAAAGATCCGCTGCCCAATTGTTGGCTCCTGCCATCCGCAATGCCGTTCAACGCCGTTGCCAATCGGTGATTTCTTCACCACCCACCCAAAAAGTTACATTCGCTGTAAGTTTTTAAAGAAAAAAATCTATTAGAATCTATCATTTGTTACGTAAACTTTGCACAAATGGATTTTAATCAATAAAATTTGTACGTGGTTTAATTATTTTTAGGAAAAATTGATTCTTGGTGGTGGTATGTGCTGTGCTTCTTTGGTTATTCCCGCCTGGGTTTTGCTTCACATCAAGGAATACCGTGGCTTGAAGTAAATTATTCATCAGGAGGCGGAGTATTTTTTCAACTCTAAGCTTTATGATTTTTAGTTTAATTAAAATTATGTTTTAAGATTGTAAAGTGCGAAACAAATATAAAGTGCTATACAATATATTAACGCGTTATTGAAACATAGAAATATGTCTTTATTTGATGCTGAACTTGGTGTTTAAAATTTTGAGGTTATATTTTACGTTGGTGTGTGTGTTTTTATTAATGACTCCCCGGTAGGAGAATAGTATTGTGGAGATAATTAATGAACAGAAGTTTTAATATTTATCATAATTATTATTGATTGACCTATAGGAAATTATGAACCAACTTTCAAAAAAAATCCAAAGTTGATTTTTGTTTATATTCATTTTAATTGAATAAAATATTACAATACCAATGTACGTGTGGGATAATACACTTCAGAGTGATATTCGGAAGTCTAGGCCAGAGAGAGTTCGGTTAATTTGCACATAGATATCTTTATACCCTTAATAACAACCAAAGTATAATACGAAAGTTGGAATCCATACGATTTAATAGACCGTCTTAAATTACAAGGTGGTTAGAATATTGTGTGGTGACACAGAGAAGAGGAGGATTATGGAAGTTCTAAACTTGGTGAAAATTGAGCTTAACGACCACGCCTTACCCTTAAGATGTTAATTGCAGGAAATTGGGGAATTATGTACATGACACGGAATTCCTAGTCTCTTATTGATGGAATCTGTATTTTTTCAAACGGCGAGCGTGCAACAGTCCGATATAGTGGCCTATGGGTATGCTTACAAGTTTGTTTGCGAAGATTAAATAAATAAAATCCTATTGGATTAAAATTTTAATTTGGATCGCTCGCAAACAAAATCGAATTTTTTAAATTAAACACCAAAAAGGTTAGTTCATTAAATGATCGAAATATTATAAACATTTTCACATATTTACGAATATTTTATAGTTTATTAATATTGTAGCTGTATCATACGTGGGAGTGACCATGAAAAATTCACATATTTTTCCGTTTCAATTTCATGTTCTAACGGAAATTTATAATCAGTCACTTTCTTACTGACAAAAAGTAATTATATAAAAAGAAATTATTATAAAAATTAAATTTAAGCATAAAAATGTTTCAAAATAAAATAATGAAGGGCGAGAGAGTAATAAACTTTAATGGGGCTCAGAAAAAAGTTCATTTACTGTTTCTTATCCGAATTGTCATCACCCTTTTTATCCTTATCCTTGCTAAGAGAACCCACAGCATCACGTACAGCTTCAGATTGTGGATCTACACCGGGTAGATTTTCTAAAACACTTTGAAGAAATGCTGGATCACCAATAACTTCCGAATAATCTTCATCAACATCCATAGGAGCATTTTCTTCGGTTTTGGGACGTTTGGCTTGTTGAGTAACAGTTTCATCTATATTTTTATTATAAAAAACAAAAATATATAATAAAAATTGTTTCAAAAATTAAAAATTGAAAAGTTAAAACATACCAGCATCTTGCATCGACATTTGCATGGCGAAAGCAATTTGTTCTTCTTCCGTCATATTGGCGAAATCCGGTAAATTATCATCACTCTATTATCAAAATATGAACAATTATTCAAAGTAATTTTTTATTTAAAAATCTTAAAATCTCACCTGTTCCGTTGACATAGCTAAGGCCCGTTGTAACATGGCCTCTTCTGAATTAGGCTCATCAACAGCTGCTTTTGGGGCAGCTGGGCCGGCAGAGGTAGTTTTTTCTGTGCTACCTGATTCAGTTTCAGCAGCACCACCAGCGGCTCTACGTTGTTCTTCCTCTTGACGTTGTCTTTGCTCTTCCATGGAAACACGTAAAGCCAAAGCCAATTCTGGATCTTCATTAGGATCAACACCAAACTCAAAACCGGCTCCTCCCAAACCAGCACCACCCATACCATCTTCTCCTTGTATAATCGGTGACGACAATAAAGCATCTGATAAACCAGAACCACGAGGTACACAAACCAAATGCGAACCAGTACCATCTTTGCCATTCAAAGTATTGATAAAAGCTTGTAAGATTTCATTGTTACACTCGTGATCGCCAAAACTAACAATATCCACATTAACTTTTTCCTTTTTCAAACGTTTGGCCAATTTTACCAATTCACCTTCTTCATTCTTAATGGGTGAACCCACAAAAACTACTATGCGCATTTTGTGATTTTTACCCTGACGATGTTTAAGGACCAACTACGGAAAATAAATAAAAAGCAGCTTAAAATGTGTTTATATTTAAACAAAGAAAGAAACTTACATGGGCTATACGTATGCCAGTCAAGAGATTTATTTCTCCTTTGGGTTGTACCAAATGCATTTTAGAAAAAATACGTCCCACATCACTAGTTAAGGTTGCCAAGACTTCTACAGTACTAATTTATAAAAAATAATACTATTAATTTATATTTTTTATATAATATCGAAACATACTTGGAAATGGTCATTAGGCCAACATTGTTTTCGGGATTGGAGCGTACTTTGGTTAAACAAACCAAATTTATGCCATCTTTTTGCACATTTAAGCGCGTAGGAAAGTAATCACCATTTCTTTGGTAATCACTGTTATCAAAACTGAAAATATTATAATTAAAACATTATAATTAAACAAAAAATTGCAATACAACAATGAAGCCAAAACATAAGAAACACACAATTTTGAGCATAGATTAACTATGTAAATAATGCGTTTTTAGTAAAGATTTCTTTTAAAAATGAAAATTTAGTCTTTATATTTAATGATTTTAAACATTTGGGATTTATTTTTTTCTTAAAATATTAAATTTTAATAAAAAAAACTTACCATATCATAGTACTTTCCAAAACCATTTTTTATAATTTTGCTTGTCACTTTGTCACTGAACAGTAATTGCAAATTCATTTCAACTGACATTTGAGTTAATCAATTGTCATTTTTGTTATAAACAAAACATTAATATGGTTGCATTTTTGCTAATATAAGGTTTTCCTAACATTTAACTTTTATTTATATGGGAATGAAAACAAAATATGGCATCTTTCAAACTATTTGTCATATGTCGCCTATGTCATGTGACATCCAATAAGAAAAAGAAAAACTGAGTAAAAATTTATCAGTTTAGTGGTCTGGCGTTGTTTTTTTTTTAACTTTTTTTGCTCCAATATATTTTCCCAAAAAAATATTTTTCTTTTGTTAAATAATTAAACAAATTCAAAAAAATGGTTGAGGCATATGTAGCACCAGTAGTTATGACCTGCATTTGGGCATTTATTGGCATTATTTGTCCCTTCTTTGCCAGAGGACCCAACAAAGGGTAAGTGTAATATTTTTATGAAACAGATAATGCAAATTGCAATAGGTTTTTGTGTTAAAGTATCAATTTTGTTGTATTCCATTTCTAGAATCACTCAATGTTGTTTGATGTTGACCGCTGCTACCTGTTGGCTTTTGTAAGTATATTTTTGTTTTCGAACTCTTCAACGGCTTTTTACATATTTTTTATATTTTTTATTCTCCCTTCCTTGGCTCTTTAGCTGGCTTTGCTGTTACATGACTCAAATGAATCCTTTGATTGGCCCTAAACTATCTATGAACGAAATTATGATCATTGCCCGTGAATGGGGTAATGAAATTAAGGACACCATTGACATCACCTATTACAACTAAAAACTCTTCACATAATTCCATATGATGTTTATTTACGTTTTGGTAATTGTGTGTGTGTGAGAGCACAAATAGGGAAAACAATAAGCACCATTTCGTTTCTAGTTTTTAAATTATTTGTCCATTTATTATTATTGTATTATTCATATGTATTCCGTTTTAAATTTTGTTTGTTATTGTTTTTTTTTATTAAAAGTTCCATCAAGTGCCTTAAATTTATAAAATAAGAAACTGAAAAGTGTTAAAGTGACCTTGAACATCAAAAAAGCACAAATTTTTTGAAATACTATTGTTGTTTTTGCTGAAAAATAAATTGAAAATTATTGTTATTTTGAAAATAAATAAAACACAAAATTTTATGTGTTCAAATAAACATGTTAATAATATATACAAAAATAAATTATTATTATATAAAGACAAAAAATTAACAGGATGCTTTTTTAAATTAATAAAGTGTCATTTATCCATGGTGTACTGATAATTCTCACCAATTTTTTATACTGCATTCAACATTTAATTTACATCTTCTCAAAGTTTGTCCCTAAAGATCGGCCGAAAGCATTAACACACGTTTTTCATTAAAACTGTTAATCCAAGTATGATATGATATTTTTTCATCAAGTCAGTTATTATGTTTAATGTCGAACAAATGAATATATCGTTAATCTGATTAAAATTAGTGACAGAAAAAAGTGCGAACTAAAATTATAAAATATTCTCAATAAAATCCAATTTGGTCCTACAAAAAGTTGGCCAAGCAATTAATGGTCTGCCGCCAAACTGTTTCCAATGTTATTACACAGTACAGGGAGTACTTGTCCGTTGATAGGAAATCATGTTTATGTAGAAGGAATAGTAAACATGATGTTTACCATTCCTTCTACATGGTACAAAAACAATGTGGCATTTGTACCAAGAGAGATAAATCCTCCGAACTCCCCGGTGCTAAGGCCAATGGAGAGATATTGGCCTCTTGTTTATTCATTATCAAAAAAATATTTTATTCGCCAGATGTTTTTTTCACCAAAATATGAACAAAAATTATAACTTTCATCAAAAAATTATTAAAAATTCCATTTTGATGAAAATTTATAATTTCAGATAACATACAAAATTCAGCCATAAAATGTCATGAAGGAATTGGTTTTTATAAAAGTAAATTCTGGGGAGAAATTCACTTTTTTAAAGAGATATTTGAAAATGGAAATTTTAGAATAAATTCAACATTTCAGAAAAAGTTGTAAAATATAGCGAAAAATTCATCTTTTAAAACATTTTTGAAAAGCCAATTCTACGAGCAAATTCAAAATTTCACTTTTTTGAAAACATTGAATTTTTGAGGAAGAAATTTTCTAGGTGAAAAAGTAAAATTTCTGATTCTTTTTGTGACACGATATACAATTAGTTAACCTGAGCTATTATATATTCCGTATGCAATTCTCCGAGAACGTCCCAGAAAACCAAAAATAATCCCCTTATCAATCTAAAATTGTTCCCCATAACGAAATTGTTCCAAATAATATACCTTGTATGAATTTAAGGATTACGATTCTTTATTTTTCTTAGATGAGTCATTTTGTTTTTAAAAAAGTAATTTCTAAACCGACAAACGAATACAACAACTTGCCATTGGGTTTGTCAAACCACGACAATAATTTGTTGTACTTGCTGTTGGTGTATAAAAATCACAGTTTGAAATAGATCTTGTCCAATATAGTCTAAAAATACCAACATTAATCGTAATCTTTTCAACAAGATTACCAAAGAAGAATGGTAAAATATAATGTTGAAAGCTATTGTTGTTAGGGCATTTAGTCGAAAAGACCGAAGCCCATATCGTCGTCTTCCTCTTCTTCGGATTCTTCCTTTTTGGCTTCTTCTTTCTTTTCGGCAGCAGCACCGGCACCAGCGGCTGGAGCAGCAGCGGCGGCGACAGCAGCGAATTTGCTGGGATCCTTGATGTACTCCTTGATGGTGGCAGCTTCCTTGAATTCGACTTCGGTGGTAGCGGCAATAGCCAACAAGTTCTTGAAACCATTGGCAATGCTGTGAGGAGCAGAGGCAATGGTAGGATAACCAATTTCCAAACAGACGGAGGCCAAGTTGGCAACACCAGCTTGGAATTTGGCACGCAAGTCCTCGGGCTTGATGTCCAAGATCTCAGGAGAGAAGATGGAACCAGAGTCGTAAACTTGGTTAACAACCAAACCGTATGAGAAGGGAGAGATGTTCAACATGTTAAGCAAGGTAGCTTCGGAAGCACCGACCTTGTCACCAGGCTTCAAGATGGGTACATCGTTGATAATTTCAATAGTACCCTTGGAAATCTTGGTTGGGATGGACAAAGCCTGGAAGAAAGAAGTCTTTTCGGGACCCAAACCGGTGTTTTGGGCAGGGATGATTACTGGCAATGGAGCAATGGCACCAGCACGAGCAGGGGCGCGTACTTTGGATTCCAACAACTTGTCACGAACTTCAGCCAAATCGCCCTTAGTGAAAACGAAACCGACATTACCCTTAATGTGGGGCAACAACTTTTCTAATTGAGCATTTTGTTCCAAATGACCACGGATGGCTTTACGCATCATAGTGTTTTTACCCATAAGAACAACACCCATGCCACGGAGGCTGGTACGAATGGTTTGCATTTGACGGGAACCAACATTGTCAGCACCGACGATAAAGCACTTGGGATACTCATTGAAGAGATCCTAAAAAAAGAAAATAAATAGAACATTAATTATCTCTTCCGGAAAAGTTTTATATTAAGAATTTATTTTCTTTAATGCCAATCAGACTGCTCTAAGAGCATTTTCTCAACCTCTAGTCTACCAGAATACCTGGGTTCAGCTTTTTCAAGCGGGGCATTCAGACGATAGACATTCAGACGCGAATTTTTTTCATCATTTTTTCGTAACAATATCTTTAATTCACTTGGGACTTTGATACTTACGACTACTTTTAGGAAATATTGAGCTTTCCAGGCAGCTTTGTTCTCCCTAACCATCTTGTATCAGAATGTGGAAATTAGGGACTCGAGAAAAATGAATTTAAGAACTATGAAATAAGAAAAATACTACAATTAATTGATACATTTTGATATGATTTATAAAAATACATAGAAAAATAATAAATACATCAATGGATGTCATAAAAATTTAAAGATTTCCAAACAAAAAAAATATGTAAAAAATCCACACGTACCAAAGCTTTAAATACGATGTTATTAGTTGACGTCTACGACGAAAATGGCCGAGTTTAGGGATTGGAGAAACGTTTTCGATTATGACTAAGAATCGATTATTGTGTTATCGTTTTTAAACTGTCAAACATGATGATGCTAGCACAGCTTGATGTTTAACTATACAGGTTCTGAATATGCATTCTTAAGCGAACTAAAATCGAATTTTCTAAAACAACATTCTTCGAATTTTATTAAAATGCATTATGTATTATTATTCTATCTTTCAAAAATTCGAAATTAGACAAAAATAAGAAATTTCAATATTTTAATACAAAATTATCATAATATTATGAATTTTATATAATTATGTTAAAATTAGTTAGTTAGCTAGTTAAAATTGTAATATTTCATTTAATTAACTTAAAAAATAAATAAATAGCTTTTCATAATTTTTACATTCTTTTTCAAAAATAAATTTTTATAAACTTTTTTCAGGTTCGACATTTTTCAAACTTCATTTAGAGTTTTCTAGCTGATCTTTTAAAATTTCACTTAACTATGTCAAAATTAAATAAAACTTAAGCTTTAATGCATTTTTTTTATTATAATGCGTTTTTGAACTTAATTTTCATTATTTGTCATTAAATTTTCAAATATTATTATTTTTTATTAAAAAAAAGTGGCACAGATCATACTTTTCGAAACATAGATAATATATGGTAACAATGAGGGCAGAATTTGGAAGGCCTTACCCCTTTCCAAATTTTAATTGGTTTTTTCAATTTATCAAATATTTTGTTTTAAAAAGAAAATATGGCATCACAGTAAAAATTCTAATTGCAGCCAACTTCAGATTGTTTATGTCATTTCTCACTGAACATAGGCCACACTTTTTTTTGCATTGATTCGATATACATTTTGTGATTTTTCTTTGCAGCCGGCGAGTTTGAGAATTTTTCTAGAATAGAATTTTGTGTAAAGTTGGAAAAATGACTGCATTTGAGGGTAATTTTTTGTTTATTTTAACATTTTAAAGTAAAAATTAAATTTCTTTAATTTTTTTATTAGAATTCGGTGTTTTACCAGAAATTGGCAAAGCCATAGACGAGATGGAATGGACGTAAGTTTAGGGTGGAGATTAAAATTTGTTTTATGTATTAATTAAAGTCAAATTATAAAGTCTACCTACAGATGTTCAGGCGGAAGCTATACCTTTAATTTTAGGAGGTGGCGATGTGTTAATGGCAGCGGAAACTGGTTCTGGTAAGACGGGAGCATTTTGTTTACCTATATTACAAATTGTATGGGAAACCTTAAGGGATTTGGAGGATGGTAAGGCGTCTAAGGGGGCAGGAGCAGCTGGCAGTGTGCCACATTGGACAATGTCCTTTTTTGATCGTGGTCCTGCTTTGGCTGTTACACCCGATGGTTTGCGGTGTCAATCTAGAGAATTTAAAGAATGGCATGGCTGTCGCTGTACTACGGGCGTTAAGGGTAAAGGAAAATTCTACTTTGAGGCTACAGTAACTGATGAAGGGTTGTGCAGAGTGGGCTGGTCTACCCAACAAGCCAATTTAGATTTGGGTACTTGCCGTAATGGTTTTGGTTTCGGTGGAACTGGCAAAAAATCAAATAATCGACAATTCGATGATTATGGTGAAGCATTTGGCAAAAATGACGTCATTGGTTGTTATTTAGATTTAGATAGAATGGAAATTTCGTTTAGTAAAAATGGTCAACATTTAGGTACTGCCTTCCGTGTACCGGACAATATGCGAAATGAAACATTTTATCCATCTGTTGTATTGAAAAATGCTGAAATGGCATTTAATTTTGGTAAAAGTGAGTTGAAATATTCACCTAAAAATGGTTTTGTAGCTTGTGCCCAAGCCGGAGCACAACATACTAAATCAAATCCTTTGGCTAGTCCCTCCACCAATGCGGCAGCCAATAAACCAGCACCTAATGCTCCTCAGGCTATAATAATTGAACCTAGCAGAGAATTGGCCGAACAAACATACAATCAAATAGAAAAATTTAAAATTCATTTGTCAAACCCTAACGTCCAAACTCTGCTTCTAATTGGTGGTGTTAAATTGGAACAGCAAAAAAGTGTTTTGCAGCAAGGTGTTCACATTGTGGTAGGCACTCCCGGACGTTTGGAGGAAATGATTAGTAGTGGTTTTGTGCAATTGACACATTGTCGGTAGGTGATGAATTTATTTATTTGAATAATTTGTATATGATTGATTTGTTAATTGTTCTTTTCCAAGATTCTTTGTTTTAGATGAAGCTGATGCTTTGCTTAAACAAGGTTACACCGATCTTATTGATCGTTTACACAAACAAATACCAAAAATGACCTCTGATGGAAGACGTTTACAAATGGTAGTGTGTTCGGCCACTCTCCATGCTTTTGAAGTCAAAAAGATGGCTGATCGTTTAATGCATTTCCCTACTTGGGTTGATCTGAAAGGAGAAGATGCGGTACCCGAAACTGTCCATCATGTTGTGTGTATGGTTGATCCTCAAAAGGATACGGTATGGCATAATTTAAGGCAACATATACGCACTGATGGTGTTCATGCTCGCGATAATTGTTATCCTAATAATTTAACTCCGGAAACCTATTCGGAGGCAGTTAAACTATTAAAGGGTGAATATTGTATTAAAGCTATAGAGGAACATAAAATGGATCGTTGTATTATATTTTGTCGTACCAAATTGGATTGTGATAATTTGGAACAATATTTGAGAGCTAGAGGTGGCCAACGTTATTCTTGTGTTTGTTTGCATGGAGATCGTAAACCTCAGGAGCGTAAACAAAATTTAGAACGTTTTAAACGTGGAGAAGTGAAATTTTTAATATGTACTGATGTGGCTGCTAGAGGTTTAGATATTACCGGTTTACCTTATAGTAAGTGGAAGAAAAAATTTTTAAGGTTTTAAGAATGTTGATGCAAAAATATTTTTTATCCTTTTAAAGTGATAAATATTACTTTGCCTGATGAAAAATCTAATTATGTTCATCGCATTGGTCGTGTGGGACGGGCTGAACGTATGGGTTTGGCCATTAGTTTGGTAGCTACTGTGCCAGAAAAGGTACAAATCAATTTGTTTATATGAACCTTTGGAAATTATTAAAGTGTATATATATTTGTTCCTATTTGGGTTAAAAGGTTTGGTATCATGGTGAATGGTGTAAGACCAGAGGCCGTAACTGTAATAACACTAATTTGACTGACGTTCATGGCTGCTGTATTTGGTATAATGAAAAGAATGTAAGGATTATTACTATTTGGATGTTTAGATCACTATTTCTGATTATTTCACTCTCCCTGCTACTCCTTTTTTAGCTTTTAGCCGAAATTGAAGATCATTTAAACATCACTATACAACAAGTTGAGAAATCTATGGCCGTACCCGTTAATGATTTCGATGGCAAAGTAGTTTATGGAGAAAAGAATCTTAATACTGGTTCCGGCTATAAGGATCATGTTGAACAATTAGTACCCGTTGTAAGAAAACTAACCGATTTGGAATTGCAATCACAATCTTTATTCTTAAAACGTTTAAAAGTTTAAAAAAGAATGTTTTAAAAACAAAAAATTCTCATATTTAAATTAACACAAAAAATGTTTTGTTTAGTAATATAAAACTATTAAAAACTAGAAAGTAATTCAGCATTGATTGTTATCATTATCAAGAAGGTAATCATTTTAAACATTTAAAAAGAATTTAACACAACTTGGTTGCTAATGTTAAATGGAAATATTGAAATTATTGATTAAATTACGAATATAAATTATAACTTATCAAATATAAATAAACTTATACATAAACCCACACATAACTATTTGCAATTAATTAAATTGCTCACACGTTTAAACAAAATTATTATAAACAAAATTCATCATCTACAAATTGACCTTTATTAAAAAAAATAAATACGTTTCTACACCATTTCCCCAAATTTTAAAAGATGACAAATTGAAATTTAGATTTTTGTTTATTAAATTTAGAAAAGATCGGTAATCCAATTGTTTAAAGGGATTATAATTTTTGGTATATAAATCCATTTGTCGATTTCTTAAGTTTTTATTCTTTTAAACATAAGTACAATTTGGGAAAATATAAGTAACATAAAATTTTTTCACTCTCTGATTTCCAGATATAGAGTTTCAAAATTTCGATTTGCAGATCCATTTTATTTAATATATATTAAAAATATGGGTTTCATGTGAAAGGTCTTGGGGAAACCTTTCCTTTTTAGTGATATACAAAATAAAATGGGTGTCAAATGAAAGCTGAAAGTTTTATTTATAAGTTTTGATTTCAATCAGAACACCGCTATGTCATTGCCTTCTGTGAAAAGTCATGGTAAAAAATTATAAAAAATAATATGGAATAATAATAATATGATACCACACAAGATACATATATATTAACCATCGAAAGATAAAAATGAATGATCTAAAGTTAATCCAATATTGGAAAGAAATGGTGTAATTAAATTAAATGAGGTCATTCATTGTATAGATGCATTGTTCCGTTTAAAATTCCTTTCACTAAATATAACTAATATGAGTCTAGTTTCTAAATAGTTATCGAGGTTACTTTTAGTACTCTATCCGCTGGTTACCATCGTCATAATGTTACACTAAAGTTTTGGTATGTTGCTCCTCCTCCTCTTCTTCCTCTTCTAATCCCTCTTCATCTTCTTCATTAAATTCCGTTCTCATTTGTTGTAAATGCAATAACTGTTTACACAATTGATTACCAAATGATTCCACATATCTAGGACTTATTTTATCCAACAAAGCGTACGGAGTCTCAAACACTTCCTCTTCTTCTTGTATATGTTCCTTATCTGTATCAATGGTATCATAGATTTCTGATACAATACGAAAACCTAAACTGGAAACATGCACACAATAGGCGGCTCCTTCAAAGGTTCTTATGTTTAGATAGATATGTGATTCATTGCTAGGCAATGTTTTCGATATATCTATTTCGGCTACATGTGTTCGTACATCTTTAATAATGGCTGTAGCTTCTTCTACCCAATTTATGATTTCCTCACCGTTATTATCACTTACACCCTCCCCAACATGTTTTGAGTGCTGGTGATGGGTAGTAAAGTTTTCAGCTGCAGGAGCGGGAATTGCTGAAGTCGTTGTTGCAGTAGATTCACTGTTCATTGTTTTTTTTTTAATAAAAAGTTTGCTGATTTTTTTAATAATTAGTTTTGTTTAAACCCAATTCAATTTGGGTTTTATTAAGGAACAATTTGTACAAAATGTTGCAAGCGAAGAAAAATCAAAAAGGTAATTAAAACATTTAATTTTGCTGACAGCTAAACCTGTTAGTGCTGCTCTTAGCAGGTGTGTATATTAAGATGTTGATAATAAATAGTTCTTAACAAATTTGTTTTTGTAATCTGTATTAGAAAAGTCAAAATTTTATAAGGTTGATGAAAAATTGACAATTTAAAATTATAAACATGTAAACAAAATGTTATATTAACACCATCTTGCTTATATGCAATCCATATGTTTTCTTATAGCTGAGTTTGACAAAACCTGTCAGCTGGTATCACTTAGGAGAGATGCCAGCTTGTGTTTTTGAAAGTAAAGTAGGAAGACGGTAAAGTTTTTGTATCTTTTTAATTGCTCCATAATTTTTACAAACAATCCAAACTTATTAATTACTTTACGAACACAAACAAATTTAACAGAGTTTTCATTATGAAAAAATAAAAGTAACAGTGGATATGAATATGGGTTTAAACTATATTGCTAAATTATTCATATTAATAATATTTGGACTTAAATCAAAAATCATACGCTATTGAATTTAAACATTTTTAAAATATTACGAAAGTTGAATTTGATTTTGTTCATCATTATATATTCAATAAGGCTTTATATTACATATGTTGTAAATAAATGAAAGTTCTTCGCACAAAAACTAAAACCACTTACATATTTTTTTTCGATCTCTCATAGTCTTAGAGATGTAGTATGCTTTAGTTTCGAATTAGATTACCGTTCGATAGTTAATATATAAAAACATTAAAGGCGAAAAAGGTCCAGTTTATTGCATTCTTAACTCAAAATGTTCGAATAACGGTTACTTGTTATAATATCATTTTTAAACACTGTGGCAATATTGCGTTACAGCTGTTAGGTTAACTGTCAAATTTTCAAGGTCATATATATGTTTACCTTTCTTTACTCACTTGATTGGGAGTTCCTTTTTGTCTCATTAGAAAAACTACCAACGCTAATGGAAAACAGACTTCATTCTGCATTAGATTTATTATTAAATGAAGCTAATGATTTGTGTATAGGTACACAAATAACAGAAATCCATGCGGTACCAGATGCCATTGAATTTGCCCGAGAATATTATGCTAAACAACAGCCGCTTGTTATAAGAAATGCGGTAGCAGAATGGCCGGCTGTTAAGAAGTGGGGACCAGAATATTTTAAGCAACAATTACAAAACAAATTGGTGGATGTGGCCATAACGCCTAATGGATATGCTGACGGTTTGGCAGTGAGGTATGAAGATAAAAAGGAATATTTCGTTTTACCCCTAGAGGAACAATTGAAAATGAACGATTTTTTGGATAATTTAGATAATCCTATGGGAGCCGTTTATTATATACAGAAACAAAACTCAAATTTTTCTTTAGATTTTCCCGAACTTAAAGATGATATTGATATCTCAATACTGGAATTTGCAGAAAAATGTTTTAATAAACCACCGGATGCAGTAAATTTTTGGATGGGCGATGAAAGGGCTATAACATCTATGCACAAAGATCCTTATGATAATTTATACTGTGTAATAAGTGGTTATAAAGATTTTATATTACTGCCACCACATTGTATGCCCTGGATACCAAAACAATTATATCCTACTGGGGTGTATACGCGTAACATGCAAACTAAACAATTTCATATTGAACCCGTAATGTTTGACCAAGAAGAGAAAACGAAACCTGATCCTATGTATACAGAATGGATAAGTATAGATCCATTGGCACCAGATTTATTTAAGTATCCTCAATATTCAAAAGTTAAACCCTTGAGAGTTAGAGTTAATGCTGGTGATATGCTTTACTTACCAAACTATTGGTATCATCATGTTAGACAAAGTCATAAATGTATAGCTGTTAATTTTTGGTATGACATGGAATATGACAGTCGCTATTGTTATTATAGAATGTTGGAAGAATTAATAAAAACAAAAGAAAAAAGTTAAGAAAACAGGAACATTATGTGAAACTCATTCTTTAGCAATGACTATTTTGTTCTTAATAAAAATAATGGACATTTAAAGAGCTATCTGAGATCTATGAAATTTAAGACGCCTTAAAAACCTAGAACTGAAATAGAACCTGAACTGAACTAGTATTGAACTAGAAGCAGTTCTAGTTGCTATTGTATAAATTAGGTTGGAAAATTGTAAATTGAAATAAAGATCGTTCAAGTTGGTTTAGGAGTATTAATTTTTATTTTTATAAAAATTTACAAAAAATTATAATTTTAATCACTAGTGATGAAATTTTGAACAATTCTTGGGAACCCTTCTATCAACGTTTTTATAGTTCTTTGTGTAACTTTGTTCCAACAGATAGTTCATATCCGTTTAAAATCTATTATACTTTTGGACACCTTTTTTGAGTTCTTCGATTTTATTTTAACAAGAGCACAATATCTCTCCGGGTATAAATACTACTTTATTGTTCTTGTACTACTCAAGGGCTTGTTTATCATAGTGACATGATGTCAAGTTAGGCCAAAAATAAGTTCGCACATTATGAAACCTTATGAATGGAAGCCGTATTTTTTTAAACACTTCATGATGTTAATTTCGGTATTTATAGAGCCCGTTGTAACAAATGAAAAGCTTCCGTAACTGCAAATTAGTTGCCGAACTAATAACTTTTTATGGAATTTTGACTGTTTAACTTTTTTTCAACATTCCCGCTTCTTCCGGTACTGTTAAATAACATTGGACAACTTTTTGAAGAGCCAAGTTGGGTTTTTGTTGAAAATATTCATTAATTTAAGTACGCACTTTTTATACCCTACACTGGAATATATGTTTGTCCGTTCGTCCGATTGTTCGCAATTTTAAAGATATCTTAATGAAATTTAGCACGTATTATTTTATTGGCCTAAGAACGATGCCTATCGAAATTGGTTTTGATCGGTCTATTATTTCATGTAGGTCCCCTACAAATGTCCTTTCGGAACGCAGTTCTCAGCCTATAAAATTCCTAAATGTAATAAGATTTTAACCAAATCTTGCCAAAATAAGTCTTATTATATTCTAAAATGATATGACAAATTATACGAGGGTTGGTTCATTTTTCTTATAGGTTCCATACAACCATCCTTCCAAATACCACTTTGAAACTCAAGTTTTATATGAGATAAATATAAGCCAAAACAGTTGTGCGAAATTAAACGAGGGTCGGTACATATTTTATTGTAATTCCCATATAAGCCTACAGAAAAAATTCCCTCAAAAACGCATAAATTTGACATGAATGTTTGTATCATAATAATAAATTACACACATAAGCATAATAAGGCCGTTCATAAGTTTTACGTAGCAGACATTTACATTCAATAACGTGGAGTAGGGTATTGAATAGCCGAGCTTGCCCGTCTATAACATTTTTACTTATTTGAATATATTGTTAATTCATGCTTTACAAAGTCAAGTTAAAAGTTTTAATGAAAAACGTATATTAAGATTTTTTCAATCTCCTTATAAAATGAGAACCTAAAATGCCAGCAATCACAATTTTGTTCTTAGCAAAATTAAATGATAAATATATTTATTTCAGAAATAAAATAGCAAAGAAAAAATGTTCTTATCGGTTTACTTACAAAATTTTTACGACTAAACTTTGTCTTACTTATAGATCTTGAGCGGAAAACAATAATTAAATTTATTTCATAAATATTTATATGTTATATATTTATATATATTTAATATTTTTTAAAGAGAGGCATAGTTTGTTTTTTTTTAATATTCTGTTGTAAAATACTAGAAAAAGTCAAGTAGAAGTAGAAAAAAGTAAAATAAAATAAAATTTTGGGGAATGTTTTTATATACTTTTTTTTGCATGCCAATTAAGCCCAGTACATTGTTCATCAAAATCAAAATGAATAAATAATAATGTATATAAAATCTTAAAAACTAGTAAACATATAGCAGTATAGCAACATATTAGTATTGATTAATCTTTTTCTGTGAATTCAGGTTTTTCACATTTTAAATCTGATTTTTCTGCACAATTTGCTGATGATGTAGATACTTTTTCATGGCCTTTAATATGTAAAGGTACCTCTGAATTAACTAAATCATTATTCGTATCAGAAGTTTCACAATTATTTTCATCGGGATTTTCATTATTTTCATATTCTATTCCACCATTGATAATTTCTGTTTTAATGGAGGAAATTTGTTTGGAATTATTTTCCGCAAATGTTTGCTGATAAGTGGAGCTAATGCCATTGCTCATTAAAGCACAATTTACAATAGTTCCAGTACCAACAGCTCCACCACCGTTACCGCTATTATTTAATGAACAATTTTGATCGGCTTCCGCTAAATCGCCATCATCTGTATTTGTGGTTTGTAAATCATTTTGCTGTTGCTGCTGTTGATTTGTGGTTTTTGTTGTTGTTGCTGTTGCTGTAGACTTACCTTTATCCGTTGATTGTTGCGATCGACTACCAAATAAAGTGTTTTCCAAATAATTTTGATACCATCTTAAAAATTCATCTCTTTCCTTGGGCAAGGAGAGTTTTTTGATTTTGGCATAGATTTTTTTTGGTGATATATTACTGTTATTATTTCCTATATTTAAATTTTGGGTTAAAGGTTGGGCATTTTGTGCTACAGTAGCAGTTAGTTTAGCAACATCCACTAGTAAAGCATCGTTGATTAATGTATTAGTATGTGTTTGATTTCGTATACGATTGATTATATATTTTATAAGGTCACATTCTGTAGAATGATGTTGTTGTTGTTTTGAGACAACTGTCATAGTGCAGCCGGATGTTAAAGATTTGGGTGAATTTGTTGAAGATGAAACATTTGTATCATTTTTATTTTCATTTTGCTGAAACAAAGTTTGGAATAAAATAATTATTACTTTTTAACAAGAAACGTTAAACATTTGAACTAAAACTGAGCTAAAACGAGAGCTGAATTGGAACTGAACTAGAACTGAACTAAAACCGGACTAGAACTAGAATTTAATCAAAATACAACTAGAACTTTATCAATTAATTACTAAAAAAAGTTATTTTAATTTTGAAACTGACCTTATCATAACTTTCCTGTTGTAATTTCTGATGTTGTTGAGCCTCCAAACTACAGGCACCTCTTAAATTCTCATTGCCATCTTCCTCGTTCTCACCATTAGCAGAATTAGAGGAAACACTAACAGCTTTTGTTTGATTTAAATTTTGTTTTCGTAAATTTTTCCGTTTTTTGGTAACATTCTTGTTGTTGGTGTTGGTATTATTAGAAAATGTTATTTGTTGTGGTAATTGTTGCTGTTGTTGTTGGGAATTATTACAATTATTTAAATGTATACTGCCCTGGCGCCAATTAGAATCTTCTTCTGGTCTTTCATTTTCATTCTCGTTATCATTATTTGAAGGGGATAAAGGTAATTCCGTATCATTCATAATATTGATTGTTAAATGTGATTCTTCAGTTGTTGACTGATGTTGTTGTTGTTGTTGATGATGATGGTCCATATGATTTTGTATATGTTGTTGTTCTTGCTGGAGTTGGATGTGTTGTTGTTGTTGTTGCTGCTGCTGTAATAATTGATCTCTTTGCTCATTTAAATTTAATTTTCGCAAAGAGTTTATATTAGAAATATTATTAAATAGTTGATGTTGTTCCTGTTGCTGTTGCTGTAAACCATTGGCCGTTTCATTATTATCTTTTTCCAACAACATACTTTCTAAACGTCGAAAAACATCCTCTTTAATGGACTCATAGAATTTTGTTGTAAATTTATCATTTTTTAAAGCGTTAACTAATAAATTACGTTTAATTTCTTCGGAAGTGGTATCATCTTCTTCCTCATCCTCGTCTTCATCATCGTCATTATTTTCATTGGCTTGTAAAAGTACATTATCGTTGTTATGTTCATACTGTTGTTGTGAAGGATTTGAGAAATCCAAGGGTAACTGTTGTTGTTGTTGTTGGGTATTAAGGAAATTATAATTTACATCGTCTACGTCTATATCGACGGCTGGCCTTAATAAAAAATCTTGATTTCTGGTTTGGGTTTGAGTTTGATGTTGTTGCGCTTGTTGGGGAAGATTTAAATAATGTTGTAAACCTCTTTGTTGCTGTGGTGGTTGCTGCTGCTGTTGTTGTCGCTGTTGAAATCTTAAAGTATTTTGATATCTTTGCAAAGGTGTTGACGTCGTCGCTGTCGCTTGTGTTGCACATCTACTATTTTGCGGAATTGTGGCATAATCCTCAGTTAAATTACGAATACGCCAATTTGGTTTCGGTCCCACTTTATTACTTTGTTGAATATTATAATTATGATACATTAAATCGGCTGTACTTCCTGCTGCTCCAGCTGTATTCGAATTTGTAGCAGCATTATTTGTTGCTGTAGAATTTTCATGATGTTCCAACCAATTTAATTGTTGTAAAAAGTCTCTTTGTTGTTGATAAATATTCTGTTGATATTGCTGTTGCTGTTGTTGCTGATTTATGCGAGATCTTTGTATAATACGTAAATATTTATTATGTGCTGAATTTGATGTTGCTGCTGTTGTATCATTATTACCAGCTGCATAATTTAAATTGTTACTACATTCAGCTAAATTTTGATTTTGTTGATGAAAATTATATGAGGGATGTTGTTGTTGCTGTTGGGGTTGTTGATGGTGTGTCATAGATGTAGTTCTTTCAAAGGGTGTTTCTTGTTGCTGCTGTTGCATGTTTTGTTGTTCTTCATTACTTTTTGAGGAATTAGTTGAAAGCAAATTTTGTCGCGAATAGCTTTATATACAGAGACACGCACACATAAACGCGTACACGTTTATTAAGTAGTCACAATGTTAACAGCATTATTTAAACAAATAGAGGAAGAAGAACGTGTAACAAAAATGTTAAAGCAAAAATTTGGTTAGTCAAATATTAGGCATAAATAAAAATAAAACAATAAAAAAACTACATGCATTTAAAATTGCAACAAATACGTTATTTTAATATTAAGATGTTTTCAAAATTTTCAAAATTTTTGAATTTATTAAGCGGGAAACTTAAATTTTATTTATCTGTAGTTCAACTTTTTTGTTAAAATATTTAAATTAACGGAAACAAAGTACAAAAAAGGAACACAAAAAGTAATAAACTAAAACTTTTCGACTTTACTTACATTACTTCAATAAATAAACTTAAACATAACGATTATTTGCAATAATTTTATTGTTTTTTTTTTTTCAATTAGGCTCAGACTAATCTTCAAATAATAGACTAGTTTATAAAGTTTATACTCTATAATATAATTGATAGACTAATTTTTAATTTAACTGAAATATAGCTAAACTAGACTGAACTATGCTTTAATACAAACTGAAGTGAAGTAAAACTAAACTAGAAAAAGAGTTAGAATTTAAGTAAAACTGAATTAGAATTGTACTGGAACTCAAATAGAATTGAACTAGAACTGAACTAAAACTGAATTCGAACTGAACTAAAACCGAACAAGAACTGAACGGGAACTAAACTAGAACTGAACTAGAACTAGAACCTAACTAGAACTAGAACCGAACTAGAACTAAATTAGAACTGAACAAAAATCGAACTAAACTGAAGAACAGAACTGAATAAAACTGAACTAGAACTTAAAGAGAACAGAACTAAAGTAAACAAGAGCTTAATTAAAAATGAAATATGACTTAACTGAAACTATAAAAAACTTTTAGACTAATCTGTTAATTAAATTGTTTACTTCATCTTAAAGTTTTTCAAGTAATTTAATTAATACTTTGTTCTTTGATTTTTAAAATTTTTGCAAATGACTGAAGTAAAAATAATAAATACAAATTGACCAATCGAGTTAACACTTTATTTATAAATAAATAAAAACTTAAAAAAAGAAAACAACTCAACAAATTTAAATAAATAAATAAATAAATAAATAAATAAATAATAATAAATAAATAAATAATATCAATGTTTTATAAAAAATATCAAATTAAAACATTTTCGAAAAATTTAGCATTTTTTTATTAATAATCAAATAAATTTTATTTCGTAATAGTAACGAAGAGTAAATGATGTTAGAATTTCTGCTTAAAAATGATGTCGCTTTATTTCTGATGTAGAAATATAATAATTCTGGATTTTGAATTACAATGTTGTGAACAAAATCTTCAGCCAAAATATTCATAAATGTTTTAATTAAATACTTGATTGAAGCTGATTTTAATAAAAAAAATTCATGTGCTTATTAAAGAAGTAGAAATAAAGAACCTCAAATAAAATACATAAGAGAAAAGTAACAAGATGTAAAATATAAAATTTATAATAAAAAAATAACAATTTAATATTTTATAGAAAAAGAGAGAGAAGAAAAAAAGACAGAACTTGACTATTTTTGTATTTACCTTCTAAAATTATCCCAATAATTATTGGCTCGATTTCCAGGTGGTACTTGATTATTGAGAGTATGTGATAGATTACTATGATGATGTTGTTGTTGTTGATTTTGGGTACGTAAATTTGCATTATTTTGATGTATACTATTATTATGATGATGCATAAAAATAGGAGCTGGTCCTGAGCCAACAACTGGTGACTGGGGTGTAGGAATTTCATTATTGAAATGTGTTGAGGGGGCTGATGGTGGCTGTTGGGGTACAGCATTATTGAGAGTAGCATACATACTAGTAGAAGCTGTTGCCGATGAATTATGCTGTTGGGTCTCAGTGGTAAAATTATAACCACCTTGTGGTTGTTGCACACGATGTTGATGACGATAAACATGTTGTTGCTGTTGTTGTTGATAATTAGTGAAAGCACTATTTCTATTTTGTCCTGGTATAAAATTAATCGGTTGTTCCGATTGTGCTCTATTCAAGCCCACGTATAAATTATTGGGTAAAGCTTGTGTTGTTGGTATTCCTGTTAAACTTGGTGGTGGTACAGATTCCGATCGTAAACCATATGTGACATCATTGGTAGTGCTATTGGGATTATTACCATTTGAAGTTATGGCTAATAATCGTTCTTGCAACATGTGTATAGTTTGATTGAGACTGTCGATTTCTCTTTGTTGATGCCATAACATTTGATTGCATTGACAAACCGAACTTATGAGCATTTGTTGGGTTTGTATAAATTGTTGTAGCATGGGATCATTACTAGTGAGTGGAACATTTGTAGCAGCACTGGTGGCGGTCGATGAAGAAGTAGCTGCTCCCAAATTATTGCTACAAATGCATTCGTTAGTACTTAGAGTTGCTGCTGCCGTATTAGAACTTTGATTTAAGCCAAAAGTAGTTTGGGGTGGTGGTGGTGGAGGTGGTACTCCCGTAGCATAATAATATTGATGAGGATTCCAAGCAGTAGGTAGAGGTGGTGGTATAGGGCCAGCTTAAGACAAAAATAATAATTTTTCATTGAATTTAGTGTCAAAAAATTTTAATTTTGAATTAAATTCCATCCATAGAACTTAATTTTCAATAAAAAACTTAACATTTAAAATAAAAAATAGAAATTCTTTTACTTACGAAAATTCATGCCCATTGCTGACATAGGCGGTGGTATTGAGAAAGATCTGGAACTACCTGATTGCATGCTAGCCGCTTCTAAAGAGGCTCCATCATGAGTACTGCTAGCCGCTTGGGCTATATGTGTTGCAGCATTTGAAGAAGCTCCTGTAGAGTTCAATGAATCCTTAACATTTCTGCCACTTTGTTCATTCACTCTTGTAGCAGCTGGTGTTGAGGTGGGTACAAATTTAGCGCTATTTGCATAATCTGAATCATTATTATCCTCTTCGGCTTCATCATCTGCCTCTGAAACAATATCATGTCTCCTGTTGGATGTGGGCTGTTGATCTTCTTGTTCCAAACGTTTACATAACATTTCAAATTCTTTTTTCTTTTGCTCATATTCTTCTTTTAATTGATCTCTTTCTTGTTGGGTTTTTATATGTTCATCCCAGCGGCTATCGTGATTGCGCGGTACTGGAGTGGGTGTTAAACTATTTCTCTTTAAAGCATCTTCACCCATTTGAGCTGCAGCTGCCGCTTGTTGTTTACGTCTCTCAATTTCATTTTTCAAAGCTTGTATGCGATCCTTTTCCGTTTGTAAGGACTGGGCTTGAGCTCTCAAATCCGAGGTAACTTCATTTAACATACGTACTTTGCGTGCTATAAAATCTTCATTGCTAGTATCATCCTGATAGTGGCTAGGCACTGCCACTGGGGTACGTTCACGATCATATGCAATGGGTACTTCACGTGGTGGTGTACGTCCTACAAGTTTGGGATCTTTAGCAGTATGAGCCTCTATAATGTTAACAGTTTCCATCATATCTTTCAAACGCTTTAATTGGGATTTCATGGCATCTATATCGGCCACTTTTTGTTGTATCAAGGCTGCTGCTAATTTACGTTGTTCTTCATCCTCTACTTCACCCTCGGTCTCAGATTCCGATTGGGTATGACCATTTGTAGCTTGTTGTTGCCTATGTGCTTGTTGCACTAAATCAATGGGTACATTACGCGAATACTCTAAGGGCACCTCTCTTTGACGCTCTACGTTCGTGGCCTTTTTGTTCGATGCCACCATTTTGGGTGAATTTTGTTGTTCATTTTCAACGATATCTTTTTCCTGTTCGAATTGCCGTTGTCTAGCCTCTTTGGCAGTTTCCTCCGCCGAACGATTAACATTTTGTAACTCACTTACCAAATTACGCATTTCATCACGTTGCGCTCTTAAAGCTTCCAATTTTCGCTGCAACAATTCTTGTTCTGCCATAATTTCCGGACCATCATCACCCATCAAAGACGACAATTCATTTTGATTTTGTATGAAAGTAGTAAGATTTTTCATACGTCCCACCAATGAAGCCATATCAGAATGTACTTGATCAATAGACTCATAATCAGGAGCACCATCACCACTACCATCGGCACCTCTTTGCGAACCGGAGGGGAAGCTTAAAGTTTGAGCTTGTTGTCTTAACTTTTCCATATCACTTAAATGTTGTTTAGCAGCATTTTGTAATTTAAGCAATTGTTGTTGTTGCTCTTGCATATTTTGTATATTACGATTGGAAGCTTCCAAACGTTGTTGTAATTCCTCATAGGATGGTGTTGTATCCGGAGTAGGTGTCTCTATATTGCTATGTAAGGATTGTATCGATTGAGCACGATCGCTTATCTAATTAAGAACGATGGAATTTAGATTAGTTTTTTTTTGATGTTTAAGATAAGAATTACAAAGTAATAAACATACTTCACTTCTGGGTACATCTTCCAAACTAGTTGAATTGACCACTACCTCCCGAGCCGAAGAATTTGGTGTGATTTCATGAACCATGGTGGATGAGGATTTTATTGCCTACAAATATATTAGGAAAGAATTGGAATAAAATATTTTTTGTGTCACTAGATGACAGAATGATGTACAATATAATCATTAAATTTGTTGGTTATGTTGAATTTTTAGGGTTATATTTAAATGTCGTGTAATTTCTACATGAGAACGGGTGTTTCTAAATGTCTGGCAGATCTATCCCTTGACACTAATGTCTATCCATAATCAGGTTCAAGAGAGTAAGGAGCCAGGTTTTGCTGCATAACGACCGATATCGATAAAATAACGACCGCCACGGAAGCCGAACAAGGTCCAATTATAGTTGTATTTTAATTTAACAATCAAGTACATTTTTAGATTATGTTGCATGTTCTATATACATGAATATATTTTTTTATGACAGTGATTCTTCTTACCTTTTGTTGTGCCTGCAAAGAGTTTTCCAAATTAATTTTATGATTTGTATTATTAGCGTTCAAAGTCTGTTGAAAACGTTGTGCCAATTGATTAAATTCGTTTGAGTTATGATTTAAAACAGCACTGGCTAAATTGGACGATGATGAAGCTTGTATATGCGGCAATAAATTACTGGTTAAATTCAAAAATGGTTGAGTTTGAGAATTTTCAAATAATTGCTTTAAACGCTGTACCACCAATAATTGTAAATGTTGTTCGAGTTGCGAATCCAGCAATGAAGAAGTTTCACTTAAATTAGTCGCAATAGGTTGTATAGAACCGGCGTTTAAGGAAGAGACAGAAGATGTATTTGAATTTGTATTATTTGAGGGTAAACCAGGTGTGGTGGGTATTACAACACCTATAGCGGTATTAAGATTTGTATTTGAATTTTGTGATGAATTTAGAAAATCACTTTGTGAGATTTGTTGATTATTGTTGTGAGAATGAGATTGTGGCTGATTATGATGATGATGTTGAGATGGATGTTGTTGTTGTTGATTACGACGTGGTATTGGACGCACGGGATAACAAAAACGTTGTTGATTCTCTTGACAATTTTCTAAATAGAAAATAGAAAAAAAATTAAAAAGGAAATTAATTGAAAATAAATTTAAATTGACGTCATTTTTTATTAAAAATTTAATTAGTTAAGATTATTTCTTTAAATTTTATTTTAGTTAATATAAATTTAGTTGAACTTATTGTAAAAATTTTGAGAATAAAAAAATTTAATAAAATAACAATTTTTCGCATGACTAAGAATTTTCAAATTTTCTTTATGTGTTTTTTTATACATTGCACAGTGGTTCCAAAACGATTTTTTTTTGTAAATAATTCTGTTACCTTTGGAGATATTATATATATATTTGAAGGAGTGTAGTTTCTATCTGATCAGAATGCATTCGATTTTGTTGATATTTTTTAACATTTTTAAAAATTTTATTTATGAAATGAGACAAAAAAATCATTTTTTTTTTTGAATTTGAATATTTTCTTTGAAAAAGTACTATTTTTTTTGGAACCTAATCTATACAACTAAGCGTGTTTTGAATTACAAGAATTAAAGAAAAATTATTATACTCAAGGTGGTCAGCTTTGGGGAGTCATTGACAACGTTTCTGAGCAGTTAGAGAGCAGAACTCTTCCGAATTGATTTGAAAACACTTCATTTTTTATCAAGTAAAATTTTATTACTACCAATTTTCCAAAAAGAACATTTTGGAACCACTGTATAATGATGATGTAGTGTGCAATAAAATACAAGAGACGAAGAGAAAAAATAAAACAGACAGATATCTAAATTTAGATTATTTAAATATTTTAAATACTAAAAGGTACCAAAACATTATAGATACATATTTATTCGAAACACATAACAAATACAAAAACAAAAAAAATAAAATAATAAAAAAGAACACATTATCAAATGATAGACATCAAAACTAAATAAACTTTGAGGAAATTTCTTTGAAATTGATTAAATAGTATATCAATTTATCTAAAATACATTTTATTATATAAATTTTTTACAAAATCTTTAGGAAAAAACAACTTACCGAAATCACTATTGGTGGCTGTTTGCTGATGCTGCTGTAATGCAGCCGATGAATGCAGTTGTTGTTGCTGTTGTTGATTTGTGTTATTTGTTGCAGTTGTAACCACCGTAGTTAATAAATAATCCTTTAAAAAATATGTTAATATTAATAAAAATATTGTAAATATTATAATTAGCCCGCCTATATTGATTGAATTTTATTTATATGATCTTTTTTTAAAAGTTTTTTTTTTCGTCTATTTCAAATCGTTTCGTTCGTTAGTGGCCAAAGTGAGAAATACAACTGACATGCGGCCAGAAAATTGGAAAATATATTTTCTTTAATTACAAATTCTAAAATTTTCTATAACCATGTTTTATTGAAATGAAAGAGAAAAGATCATTTGAAAAATCATTTAAGAGAATTTTTGTATAAGAATAAACTCTTTAAAATTAAAAATAAAAAAAGTCTGAACTAAATGCGGCAAATTATTTCTAATATTTAAAGGAAGATTTTAAAATTAATTATTTATTAATTTATTATACGGTAATTTTTAAATTTATCCATATGTAGGTGTTTTTGAAAATTGTTTATTTTTAGAATTTATGACGCATTTATTTGATTTTAAAAAATTAAAGAAAATAAAAACAAAGAAGATTTACTACATAGTACCCTACATGATGATGCGGACATAAAAAAATATGAACTAACTCTCGTATGATTTGATTTTATGCTTTGTGTTAGTCACATTTATCTCAGATTTGTGCAGATTGAGATTATTTAGGGAAATGGGTTCATATGTGGATCATTTATAGACCGATTGTTTTCGTATGTGTGTTTACTATCATTATGGATATTAATATGAAAGCTACCTAAAATATTGTGCCGATCATTACAAATTTCAATAGGCTTTGTTTTTGGCCTAAAGAAATTATCGATACCAAATTTCACCCGTAGTGTTTAAACATTTACATGGACAGCTCGTCAACCTGACGGATTTCGTTAAATAAACTCGAAGCAATTGGTTGAGGATAAAAGGCAGGCGGCTGTTGATGTTATTACTAGTGATTCCAACAAAAGGAAAAGGCAGTATCTTAGTCAGAATGCTTCTTTTGCTTCCACTACGCAACGCGTTCCACCATACAACATAAATATAGAAGAATCGATCTTGCCACCGATGTGTAAATACAATTTACAATATTCGGCCTTAGATTCCAATTCATTCCTATGGAGTTTATGCATATGCATTAAGTTTTATTATTCTCCTCCAGTATAATGTGGCGTCAAGAATGTAATCCAGATGTTACGCCTATTAGAAAGACTTAAAATCGCCTCATTCAAGACCGGTTGTTTGAAGCTGACTTCATTTTACTTACTATGGAAAAGGACTACTCAGTATTACCTATAATTAACATTAAGGCTCTTACTCCTCTTCCAGAGGTATAGCTCCCCTATAATATAATAACAGTAGAAAGAAACTTTCAAATGACCAATTTCACCACATCTTTAGCATATACTACAAACTTAAGACATTATCATCAAATCCTTTTTATAAATCATTAATAGCAATCAGCCACAAGGGAGGCGACAAAATACCTCCTTGTGAAGTGCCTCTAGTAATCAGATATCTAACCTTTCCATCTTCCCGTGTTGATTCAAAAAACCATAATCGTTAATTTTATCCAATCAACCAGGACAATGTGGACGCCTTGATTATCCAGTGACACACTAATCTCTATAATGATATTACTGAAGACTCCTTCTATATCCAAACAAAACCTTTAGTCTTTTTTAATATAATCAACAATTTCATGAAGCGTTCTCTCTCTAGATTTATCCTTAAGGTAGACATGTTGAGCATTACTTAAGAGATATCAATCCACTGAGTCCCTGAAAAAATATAAATCTATTACTCCAATATATTCAATAGAAAGGACGATAGACTGATTGAACTGGAATCCTTCGTTATCTAGTGGCAGCTCTTATCGGCCTTCCTTGTAACACCTATGTATATGCAATCTAAAGTTATCACAAAGGAGCAATATATGCGTTTAAAATCATATAAATACTGGTGTCGCAGAAATGTATATATTTAAAAAAATCAAATTATACGTTCGATCGTCCAAAACCCTAAAAAATATTAGAAAAATCTGCAATCATCAGAAAAATTTGAGGTTATAGTGCCTTTTTTGTAAATCTTTGTAAAATTGTTAAGATAAAAAAATTTTTTTTGGTAGACCCAAATCAACTTTAGAAAAATCAATTTGGAACCACTGTGACAGCGCCTGCATTACAAGGCTTTTAAAAAGGCTCCGTTTTCAACATTCGCAACCTCTACAAAAGTTTTCGATAAACTTCAATTTTATTTAAATTGCAAACAACGAAAGTTTATAAAATTTAATTACAAAAATTACATTAATTAATGTTTAATAAAATTTTCAATATACTAAACTATTTTTCCTAATTTTTATATTTAAATTCTCTTGAAAAAAACTTACATTCAAATCTTTAAGTTCCCTGCGTATAGGTGCTACAATTTCTGTATTTTTATGCTGTTGTTGATTACGTGTATGCTGTTGTTGCTGTTGAATTGAAGCTACAATATTTAAAGGACTACAACGATTTGCCATTTGTGCCACACCTGATGGTTGCAATAAGGGTTTTTGTGTACTCGACGACGAAGCCGTATTTAAATTTCCTGAAGATTTTGCAGAAGATTTCGGTACCGTGCCCGTTTGTTTACGAGTATGATGTGTTGTTGTAGCAGCAGCATTAGAAGAATGTGAATTAATTGCGTTTTGTGGTGCACTTGCAGAGGATGAATTAGAAATACTGTTATGGCTTTGGGAATTATTGGAATTAGATGAATTTTTATTTATTGTTGTATTGGGATTTTTAACAGGTGCCATTATTCACTCTTAATATTTTAATAATTATTTTTAATTAAATTGTTTGATTATTTTCATTGATTTTTTGCACGCCCCCTCTCTTTCGATACACTTAAATGTCTGGGGAAAAATAAAAATTTTTCACAATTTTTTTTAAGTATTAAAAATGTTAACTTGCAAATTATTTCATGTTTTAATTAAACTGCAATTTGCTGTTCTTAATTTAAGAGTAAATTTGTTACTTTTAATTAACTGTTTTTATGATATTTAATTAAAAACAATTTTGATGAAACTTTTAAGTGCAAAAAATTTTAAATGAAAATAATTTGACAGCCACTGTTGTCTTATTAAGAGTTGACAATCTAATTGAAAATTAAGGTTACCGGACGTTAAAACCATTAAATAAATATGAAGAGTAACAAGAGTGTTTTAAATAAACAAACTGTTGCAAAAGAACTATTTTGAATTTTATTTTGCAATTGGAATCAATCGAAAGGATAAAAGAATAATTAAAAGAGAATAATAAGAAAGATTTTTAACTTATTGCTTTTAAATATAAAAAACAAAAGTTTAAGTATTTTGAGGTTATAATTTTTTCATTTGTAATTTTTATAAAAAAGGAATAAAATTTAAATTTTGGATTTTGTTCAAATCCTAATATTTAGGGTGTGCGTTCGTAAAATTTCTAAACAAACTTTTTTATTAAAACTTTTAACCCAAGTATTATTTGATTTTTTTGATCAAGTGACCCTTGTAAAACATGCCAGTAATTATGTTCAATGTCAGACGAATGAATATATTGTTAATCTGATTAAAATGAGCGACCAGAAAAAAGTTTGTACTAAATTGGTCCTACAACAAGTTGACCAAGCCACAAACTATTTGCAATGTTATTTAACAGTACCAAGAGAACTTGCATTAGCATTCAAAGATCTGCATGTAAATTGTTTCTAATGCTTTTAAACAGTACCAGGAGAACTTGTCTGAAAAAGTTGCTGGCATGATTGCTTCCAAAAATGTAAAGGTCAAAAACATAGCACGGAAATAGAAGTCAAGTCTTCGAAAAAAATATTGCTGCATAATGGATGATGAAACGTTTGTTCTGGCAGATTTTTTCGCAACTTGCTCCTGGAATGTTGAAGAAAAATCAGTCGAAATATCCCAGAAAGTGCTTGGTATGGCAAGCAATATGCAGTTGCGACAAAAGAAGCCAATGATTTGTAAAAACAGGCTCAATAAACACCGAAAATTATTTCGAGGAATGTTTACGAAGAAAGGCTGCTTCCAATTATAAGTGTCCACTTATTTCTCCACACTTGATCACTATGATAAACAAGTCCTTGAGAGGTACAAGCGCAATAATATGGTATTTGTACTAACTGAGCAAATCCTCCAAAAACTGCCTGGAACTGGAACTAAGGCCAGTGCTCTTGTTCAGAAAATTGAAGAGCACAAAAAAGTGTAGTAGATTTTAAACGGAGTTGAGCTACCTGTTCAAGCAAAATGGTTTCCAAAAAACTTTCAAAATGTAATCTCTAGTGATTAAGGTTATAATAAAATATTTTTTTTATAAATTGTAGTAATAATTTCAATCAATCAAAAAAATTAAATAACAAGTTTTTTTCATTTTTATTAATATATACGTATGTTAAGAATTTTTCCATCTCAGTACTTATATATAAATAATTTAAAAAACAATTTAAATTATAAAAATTTGGTATACTATTTCTAACCTATTTAGGTGGTTCCTTTCTTGCCTTTATAATACTTTCTTTCAATTCTTTGATTCTCTCTCTTTCTGCCCTTAAATTATCTGCTTGAGATTTTAAATCGGTGGAAAAATCTTGAAACATATTTAACATAGTTAAAATAAGTTGTTCCTTTTCATCGGATGTCGTGGCTGCTTCTAAATCGGCCATAGTAGGCATATTTGGCATAGTGAGTTGATCTATAGGTGTGGTGGCAACTGGAGGTGGTATAATGTTAGCCGGTAATATAGAATTTGAATTATTGCTACTGCTTGGAGTTGTAGCTGTAACTGCTGCAGCTGGTTTTGCTGCAGGTTTTGGTTTGACTGTCTCTTTTGGGGCATTTCTTTCCTTGGCTTCATGCTTACTGATGTGATTCTCTATTAATTCTGTAGTATTAACCATGTGCTGTACTCGCTTAAGTTGTGCCTTTAAACGTGCTATTTCCGCCAATTTTTCTTTTATATATTCAGCTTCTTCTGGATCTTCTCCTTCATTTTCTTCGCCGCTTTTAGATGTGCCTTGGGCTGTTTCTTGAGATTCTTTAGCTTGTGTGGCTGCTGCTACTTCTTGTTGATATTGTAGTTGTCTTACCTCTTCTTCACGTTCCTGTTGTTCCCGTAGACGTTGTAATTCTTCTGCCCGCCTACGTAATTGCTCCATTTCCTCTAGAAGTTGACGATGTTCAGCTTGCATATTGGCTAAAGCTTGATTGGAAGCAGCCAAACGTTGACCCAATTGTTCATTTTCCAATTCTTCTTGGGGTTTATTGGTTTCGTTCACCATGACTAAAAATTTAAATTTATAATAACGAAAAATAATTAATTTCGATTTTTTTGGTATATTTCGAGCTATAACATTTTTCTACTGAACCGATTTTGATAATTTTTGGAATGATAATGAGGTATATATAACAAAATATTAATGCAAAATTTTATTTTAATTTGTCGATTTATAATTGACAAATTTTACGAAAGTACTTCGATTGAATTTAGAGTTTGCCTCAGACATCGGTCTATATTTTTTAATATATTGAATCGATTTTGCTGGTTTTAAATAGGAAATTCAGATAAAACTTTAATGAGCCCTTTCAATTATTTTGGATGTGAGCGTGCCAACAACAGACAGACGGACATAGTTAAATCGACTCAAATTTTGAATTCATGCAAGAATATATACACATTATGGGGTCTGAAATGATTCCTTTTTAACATTACAATATTACTAGTGGTGGTGAAGGGTAAAAGAAAATTATAAAATTATTTCCAAAAAATGGTTTGGAGCCACTGTGCTGAGCAAATTTATAAACAAAATTTGTAATATTTTCAATATTTTTAATAATTAATTTTTTAATTTAATTTGTAAGATTTCAAGATTTATTTTTTATTAATTTTATTATCAATTTTATTTTTATTCAAAAACTGCGTTTATTTTATTTTTAATTTCAAAATTTTGTTCAGAGAGATGTTTTTATTTATTTCAAATTTCTTCTCTCAATATTTTTTTGTTTCTTATTCTCACAATTTTTCTCCAACTGCACTCGTTTTTTTTAATTATAAAACTAAATCTAAAAATAGCTTTTTTCTTCGAAAATTTATTTACAGATTTTATTGTTATTTGTTTAAAGAAATATTTTTAAATATTTTTTTTAATATTCAATACCTTTTTAAAAATTTATTGTCAATTTTAAAATATTTCAATTGCGTGTTTAATGAATTTTTCAAAAAAATGTTTTTTCTAAAAATTTGTTCTGCAATTTTTTTCTAGCGAAGCGTTTTAAATATTTTTCAACACTGAATTCTCAAATTCTTTTATAAAAATATTTAAGCGTAAATATGTGTGAACACATTCAAGTGTGGCTAAGTTTGTGTTTTTTCAAAGAGTATTTAAATCTTATAAAATCAAAAAATTTTTTTTAATATTTAAAATTAAAAAATGAGATCAAAAAATTCTTAAAATGCATATTTGTTTGTAAAAATGAAATCACTAAAGTTGTATTTTTTATTTTAGTGAAACAATTTTTGTGAATTCAAACAAAAAAATATATATTTTTATAGTTTTAACAAAAAGTCTATTTTCATTGTTTAACACAAAATTTTCTTAAAATCAGGGCGAATTTAAATTCTCAGATTCAAAGTTAAAATGTTTGAAATTATTTTTGTAAAACATATTTCTGTTCACGACACGTTGTCTTTAAGGGATCATAAACTAAACCAGGTGTACAATCCATTATAACACCACGTCCTTTCATACAGAAATAATATTTATTTTCATCCTTATGAGGATAAAAATGAACACCATCTTGGGGACATCTAATATCAGCGGCCTTGGGAGGAATTCTCGACAAAGGTTTAATGTTACGTTGTAAAGCCGAAATCTATTAAGAATGGAAAAAAGGCTAATTAAAGGTTTTAATTGATAAATACAAATTTTAACTTACGGTACAATTAACTCTTGAGGGAAAATCACAACAATCACATTCTGGATTAAATTGCAAACCTTTGGAACAGTTAAGGGCATGTGTGAGACCATTCATACATATATAATACTTATCACAAGCTGCTTTACTTCCGATGAATGTTATATTTTTGGGATTATTGAATATGGTACACATATCATCTACACAATCGACATATTGAGGAAAATCACAACGATCTGTTTCGGCATTATATTGAAGACCATCGATACATTCGCGTACAACGGGAGTGCCAGCATAGCATAACACGTATTTGGTACAAGTACGATCATAACAGAATGATGATAAGGCCGAGGTACAGTTTTTAATACATTGAGCCTTTTCGGGATAAGTACAAGCTTGTGAGCGAGCATCAAAGAGAGTGCCTGCCTTGCATACTCTCAAAATAGGGATTTCACCCATGCAAACATAATAGGCAGAACAATTGTTAAGCACAGGAAGGAATAGATTGTCAGCGGCACCTTGGCAAATATTTATTTCAGCCTGACTACAAGAGAAGGCCCCTAACAAGGCCACTGCTAAGAGAAATAGTTTCACTAAGGAATTAAAAAAAAGATTCTATTTAAAATTGAATAGTTTTATTTTTTCGATAAAATAACTTACTTTTCCTTAAAATAGTTCTTCTTAACTGTGAAGTTGATGGTTGAAAAATATTGTTTTATATATAGTTTTTTTGCCTTAATTGATGGAACTAATAATTGCCAAAAAAATAATAATAATTTCGCCATTAAATAATTAAATTTTTATCATTTTAAGGAAACATTGATTTCAACACAATATAAGATTTTGATAACGATTCCAAATTTTGTTAGAAAATTAATTTATTAAAAAATAAATAAAAATATTTTTTTTTTGCCAAAATTTGAGTTAAATTTTCTTAAGAAAATAAAAGAATTTCACCACCCTGTATTATGACATTTGAAAATTAGTGTATATTGTTTAAAACGATACTGTAAATTCTGAACCGATGAAGATATTTTCATAAAATTTAACATTGTTATAGCTGAGTTGATTAGTAGGAGTACAAGGTCCTATTCAGAAATCTAGTCAATGACCCTTTAAAGTTTTTCACCTCAGGTTTTTGATTTTTTAAAGGTCAGAATTGTCCATTTGGATGAGGACTATTTTTTTTTGCAGCCAGATTGAGACCTGCGTGGAATGTGTCTTAGCCAGACTATTTCCTGTTTCGCAATTCCCCTAGAAAGGCGACAGACAAACGTAAAAGTAGCGCGGAACGCTCGCTGTCACATGCTAACAGTTTGATATGGCCAACATCATCATTCTGTGGGGATGTTCCTAAATTAACCTTAAGGACAATAAATCAAAAATTGTTAAAGTACACCTCCAATAGTTTTTGACGGATCAAGGTCCATTTCTCAAATGAGTTGGCATCCTCACTGAATGACCTATTGACTATCTGAGTCTTATGCCTCGAATGTTTAGTCTCTGACTGTTTAGTGTTTAGTTTAGCGGAATCATAACCCGATCTCTGCCATTTAGGGGCTTCCGATCTTGTAGGATCTTCCTTTACTCTTAATGGGGAGGAGAGGTTAGAAATTGCTTGCTTAGCAAGAACTCTTTTTCGTCCTTTGTTAGGTAGTTGGCTGGGTTGGAACTAAGCCTGTTGACCCTTTTTTTATTTTTTTATTTTTTGAAAAGATAGTCCATTTCCATATAAAAACTACCACACTTTTTGTGTTCTTCAATTTTTTTAACAAAAGCCCAATATCTCTCCACTGGCCTTCGTGCTTCGAGCTGTTAGGTGGATTTACCTCTCCTGAAAAAAATACAATATTATTGTTCTTGTATAAACGAAGTGACTGGCTGAGCGATATAGTGATAGTCAAATCAGTCGCCATTCTGAATAGAAGCAGTAATTTTTATAAAAACATTCCTTAATGTAAATTTCGGTCCGAGCACAAAGCTAACCGGGCTACTTTCCTAACGGATGTGTTGGGAGCTCTTTTGAAAATGCATTCTATTATTTTGTCTTTAGAAACATCATGTGGACAATACCTTCTACCAGAAACAGGTTTGCTATTAACTGACAAGTTCTTCCGGTACTGTTTAATAACATTACAAGCAGTTTGATGACAGACCTTTGAATTCTTGACCAAATTTTTGTAGGACCAAGTTGGGTTATGTTGAGCTTTGTTTGATTAGCTTTCTAAAATAATTTTATTTTAGGTTTTTTTCATCAAATGATATGACACATTTGCCTGAAATCTAACATATTGAGGAAGCAAAGATATATTTAGCCTCGGCTTATTTTCTTTAGAAAAATTAAAAAAAAATAATAATAAATTACAAAAAAAATTGTTGCCACCATATTCCACATACCCGATAAATATAACTTTGGAAGGGCATCCACTAAACTCCTGGATTAATTTAAGGCCTCAGCTGTTAACATGTTAAATTTTGTTGAGATAACTCCAGATCTAAAATCGTGTAGGACCCAATGTATGTCATGAAGATGGAACTGCCGTTGAACGAACTGTATATATATAAAGCATATGGGATGTCATAATGTCGCTATTACTAACTTGTATACCCAAAGTAATAAAAATTTTAGATTTGTTAAAAAAATAACTATTTTTCACTGGAAGTTTTTATTTTTTTCCTGAAAAAATAATTCCAGGCGAATTCAATTCGCCTTATTTAATAATAATAATAAAAAACATTCAAATAAATAAGACGAGTTAGCTTTATTTCGTTTTTTTGAGCTTTTATTTGAATAATCTTTTAACTAATATGATGAAGTTTTGTAACATCAGGGAATCTTCCTTTAAGACCTAATAATTTCTTTAAGATTTTTGAAATCACTTAGAATGTTTACTGTTTGTCTGTCTCTCATTAATTCAAATTCTAAATATTCCCTGTAAAAGATTCTTCATCTTCGATTTCCTTTCTCTCCTTTAAAATGGTTTTAAGAGAATTTGATTTTCTTTCAATTTCCTCGTTTTGTTCAGCACTTTTGTTGGGAATTGTTTCACGACATGTTTGGCTTTCGAAATCAAAGAAAACTCCTTGGTCACAAGTTTGTATGGATGCAATACCATTAGAGCACAAATAATATTTATTACGATCAGTGACATGTGGCAGCTTGGCTATTCCTTGAGGAGGACAATCGACCAAAATAGTTTCTGCTTTAGTGCTTATTTCATTAGCATTATTTTCCGCGGCAAATGGAATCATTTCATCAGTTTCATTTGAAATGTCCTCATTTCCTTTAGGAGTTGTTAAGATTTCTTCAGTTTCCATATTTAGAACTTCTGTCTTTAATGATAATTGAACCTTTTCTTTTAAAGACGTCTGTTGAGTTACAGATTCATGACAAGTTTCACTTGCTGCATCGAAGAAATCTCCCTTGGCGCAGCTGTGAATTGTGGCAATACCATTTAAGCACAAGTAAAATTTATTTTGGTCAGAGTGCGGTAATTTTATAGAGCCTTGTGAAGGACATTTAATATTTTCGTGGTCCTCTATAGGTTTTGATGGTGACTTATTTTCACGGCAAGTTTTAGTTTCATCATCATAGAAATCTCCCTCCAAACAAGATTGTATTGACAGGAGACCATCAAGGCACAAGTAAAATTTATTGGGATCAGCATGAGGAAGTTTAAGAGATCCTTGTGGGGGACATTTAATATCGTCAACGTCTAAGTTTTCGTTATTTTCAGTAGGATAAGCGAATTCGTTTTTAGTTGGTTCAATTTCGCGACAAATTTCGCCTTCGGCATCAAAGAAATCTCCCTTAGCGCAGCTGTGAATTGTGGAAATACCATTTAAGCACAAATAAAACTTGTTGGGATCGGGGTGGGGTAATTTTATAGAGCCTTGTAAAGGACATTTAATATTTTCGTGGTTCCTTGAAGGTTTTGATGGCGACTTACTCTCACGGCAAGTTTTTGTTTCATCATCATAGAAATCTCCCTCCAAACAAGACTGTATTGACAGGAGACCATCAAGGCACAAGTAAAATTTATTGGGATCAGCATGAGGAAGTTTAAGAGATCCTTGTGGGGGACATTTAATATCGTCAAAGTCTAAGTTTTCGTTATTTTCAGTAGGATAAGCGAATTCGTTTTTAGTTGGTTCAATTTCGCGACAAATTTCGCCTTCGGCATCAAAGAAATCTCCCTTAGCGCAGCTGTGAATTGTGGAAATACCATTTAAGCACAAATAAAACTTGTTGGGATCGGGGTGGGGTAATTTTATAGAGCCTTGTAAAGGACATTTAATATCTTCGTGGTCCTCTATAGGTTTTAATGGTGACTTACTTTCACGGCAAGTTTTTGTTTCATCATCATAGAAATCTCCCTCCAAACAAGACTGTATTGACAGGAGACCATCAAGGCACAAGTAAAATTTATTGGGATCAACATGAGGAAGTTTCAAAGATCCTTGTGGGGGCATTTAATATTATTATTTTCTTTGCTATAAGTAGAAGAAGCTTCTCGACATGTTTCAGTTTCGGCATCAAAATAATCACCTTTGGCACAGCTATAGGTGGTCGAATAACCATCAATACATAAATAATATTTATTAGGATCAACATGAGCTAATTTCCTGGTACCTTGCAATGGACATTGATCATTATGCTTTAATAATTTTTGCACGGTATTACCATCATCTGTTTGACAGGTTTCCAAATCTGCATTAAATATTTCTCCTGTAGCACAGTTGTGTATGGAAGCTATACCATTTAAACATAGATAAAATTTATTTGCATCTCTATGGGCCAACTTATAGGTGCCATTTAAAGGACATTCTGCTTGGGAGGATAATTTATATTGTTTTTGTATATAATTCAAAAGGGAACGGCAAGTTCTTGTTTCAGCATCAAAGAAATCACCCGGAGAACATTTTTTTACTATGGACGTACCATTGAGGCATAAATAAAATTTCTCTTTAGTTTTATGTGGAAACATGCCGTTTTCATTTGTAGGACATTCGAAGGTATCCAAAATATCTTTTTCTTCGTCTGTAATTTGGCGGCATTTTCTGAGTTTAGCATCGAATAGGAATTCCTCAGGACACATTAATTGTAAAGCTGTGCCATTAATACAGGTCACATATTTCAATTTATTCTCCACAGGATATAGGAATATACCCAATTTGGGACAGGTTATATTCAAGGATTTAGATTCCGATTCGTTAATTTTTAAATTATTTGTGTTGGTGAAATTTGCTGTTCCCTGGCAGTAAAATGATTCCTCATTAAATATACTTCCTGTAGGACATGACAGGACATTACCCATGCCATTGATGCATAAATAAAATTTATTTTCTTCTACATGTGGATATCGATGAACCCCCGATAATGGGCAAAGCACTAAAGTCGTTTCATTTAAAACTTTAGGTTTTATATGTTCAGAAGGTTTACGGCAATGGCCTTCTTGTTTATCAAATACCAAAGTTTCAGGACATGTTAATGTAATGGCGATACCATCTAAACATGCATAATATTTATTATTTTCCTTATGGGGATATGCAAAGGTTCCAGCTGAAGGACAATTAACTACAGATTCTTCCTCATCATCGGTTTGTGATGTTGTAGATGTTGGCATCACTGTGGTAACTTCATTTAAATTATTCTCAGGACGACATGCCCCAATTAAATTATCATAATAACTGCCATTTGTACAGGCCAAAACAGAAGCCATACCATTGATACATAAATAAAATTTATGTCTATCATTATGAGCCATTTTGCGAGACCCCTTTTGGGGGCAATCAATATTTATAGCTTCATTTAATACCTGTGGTATTTGAGCTTTCAATAGAGATTCATCAAAACGACAAATATTTAGCTGGGCATCAAAATATTCTGTCTGACCACAGGCCAATATATATGTTTTACCATCAATACACAAATAATATTTAGTTTTGTCCTTATGGGGGAATTTAAAAGTACCAAATTTAGGGCATATTATATTAGCTGCTGAAGCCGGGGTGTAGATATCTTTCTCTTTAGGGAAATTCTCTTTTTCAGTACAATTTTTCAACTCATCATTATATAAAAGACCCTCAGAACATGTAAATATGGCGGCTTTTCCTTCCACACAAAAATAGTATTGATTGCTTTGGGCATGAGGAAAGGTAGTGTTACCAGTAGTAGGACAATTGATATTAAAAGGTGTATTTATAATATCATAGTTTTCCATATTATTAGAGCTGATAGTGTTATTATCCGCTCCATTGAGTAAGTCATTATCTTGCCCCTTCTCTTCAGAGCGGCAACCATGTGCCATTATATCGAAATATTGACCATCAGCACATGTAAATACTGTAGCTTTGCCATCTAAACATAAGTAAAACTTTTGTCTATTATGATGGGGAAATGTAAAGGTGGCATATTTTGGACACACAATACCAGCATATTCATCAACCACTGAGCCATAACGTTTACGTTTCAATGCTCCATTTTTACGACAAATATTTTCCATTTCATCGAAATAATGATCCAAAGGACAATCGAATACAGTGGCATTTCCATTAACACATAAAACATATTTAGTTTTATTATTGTGCGCCATAATTAATGCACCATATTCTGGACATTCTATTAAAGACGTTTCATTTGTTAAGGCCGTATTATTATCATTATTATCATTATTATTATGATCGTTTTCAAGTTGTATTTCCAATTCTGGACTCATATTAATACAACGTTTCTTCTTATCATCAAATTGATAACCACTAGCACATGCATACATAGTTGCTATACCATCAATACAGGTATAATAATAATCAGGATCCCCGATTAAGGGATAGAGAAATGTACCTAAGGGAGGACATTTAACTAATTTCGTTACGCCTATTAATGTGGGAGTATGAAATTGTTGAGAATAACTTGTATGGAATCGTTTCTCTTTGTTACTTTCTTGAGTGGCATCGAAGGCATCGATCTGTAAGCAAAATAAAATGAAATTTGTTCAGTTAATAGACTCGATAATCTCTCTAAAAAAGTAGACTAAAACTGAATGTAAAGATTAGATTTCAAATAGTTTTAATGTAATGTTTTAAGACTATACTGTAGCTAAGTTATAGTTTAGTTAATATATTCGACTGTAGTTTTGTTTAGCAGTCTAGACAATAGTTTATTTTTTTAAGCAGTTTATACACTCATCAATTGTTTAGCTTATAGTTTAGTTTAAAGGCTAAACTAAAGTTTAAACTTAGTTTAGTTATAGACTAGAGTATTGTTTATTTTACAGATTAGTCTATGGTTTAGTTAATAGAGTTATATGTTGTTAATTTTATATACTACTACTATATAGACTAGTGTATAGTATAATTGATATATTAGACTAGAGTTTAATTTTTTTTATTGACTAGACTATAGCTCTGTAAATAAACAAGAGTTTAGATTATTTATTAGGCTATAGTTTAGCTTTTAGAATACTCTAAACTTTAGTTTTTAAATTCGACTATAGTTAAATTTCTCGACTAGACTATAATTTGTAGATTAATGTATTAGTAATAAAACTTTATAAACAAGACTATTGTTTATCGTATAGACTAGTCAATATGTTACTTAGTCTTTAAGTTTATTAATTAGACTATAGTTTTGTTTAAAAACTATACTAAAGTTTAATTGATCGACCAGATATTATTTTACTTTATATCTATAGTTTAGCCTATAAACCAGTTTATTTTGCAGACTAGAGATTAGTTTAATTTATGGCTTAGGCTTGAGTTTGGTTAATAGACTAGACTGTATTTAAGTTTATAGTCTATACAATTATTTAATTTATAGACTTGACTTTATCCAAGTTTATAGGCTAGACTATAATCTAGTTTATAGACTTGACTATAGTTTGGGTTATACAAAAAAGTCTAGTTTATATATTAATATTTTTTATATTTTATAGTTGCATCTATAGTTTAGTAAATACAGTAGTCTGCAGTTTAGTTTGTCATAGACTACATTACAGTTAAATTTTCAAAAATTTCTTACCATACAACCAACATTTTCCGCTTTATCACAACAATTACATTTCGTACTAAATTGTAAACCTTCGGCACAGCTTAACATTTTCGCTTTACCTTGAACACAAACATAGTAATTTTCACAACTCTTTGTACTTGTCATATAGATTAACTCTCTATCGACAGGGTGTATTGAACAACGATCATCCACACAGTCTACATTTTGAGCGAAATCACATTTTTTTGTTTCACGATTAAAT
>PYHX02000413.1:95725774-95744196 GCA_004302925.2 Cochliomyia hominivorax
TAGTTCAATTCTAGTTCAGTTCTAGATTCAGTTCTAGTTCAGTTCTAGTTCAGTTCTAGTTCAGTTCTAGTTCAGTTCTAGTTCAGTTCTAGTACAGTTTTAGTTCAGATTTAGTTTCAGGTTTAGTTCAGGTTTAGCTCAGTTTAAGTTTCAGTTTTTAGTTCAGATTTGTTCAATTCTGTTTTCAGTTTAGTTCATTTTAGTTCAGTTTTAGTTCAGTTTTTAGTTAGTTTTAGTTCAGTTTTAGTTCAGTTTTAGTTCAGTTTTAGTTTCAGTTTTAGTCAGTTTTAGTTCAGTTTTAGTTCAGTTCAGTTTAAGGTTCAGTTTTAGTTGAGTTCTAGTTTAGTTCTAGTTCCATTCTAGTTCAGCTCTAGCTCCATTTTTATTCAGTTCTTATACAGTTAAAGTTCAGTTCAGTTCAGTTTTTATTCAGTTCTTATACAGTTAAAGTTCAGTTTTAGTTCAGTTCTAATTTAGTTTCAATTGTTTAATTTAATTAAATTTTTAGGTATTTTTCCTTTGCGATTTTACTATTTTCATAAATTTTTTACCCGCCCTTTTTCTGGCTGCTGTTATTTCTGTGATATTTTTCTATTTCCTTTTATTTAAACACAAAAACTTTTAAGAGGAACTCAGGAAAAATAAGTAAAAGAAAACTATATATTTTTCATATATAAAAAGAAAGAAAAACTAAAGTGCAGAGCTTATTATTTATGTATATTTTCACCTACATTTATTTTATTATATGTGGGTAAATACCCTACACTTACACACAAACAATATTATTGCAAAGAAGAGAAATTTTGCGAAAAAAGAAACACAATAATAAAAATAAATAAGTAAAAAGTAGCAACAAAAAAAAAAAGTAAAATATAAATAATAAAATAAAATAAACTAAAACAGTCAACCCCTTTTTTCGCATTATAAATCTGCTCCCACATAAAGGAATTTGTGAAGAGTAAGAGATAAGAAGAGGGAAACAGAGGAGGATAAAAAACAAGGTTATTTAGTATTAAACTACATACACTCTTATTTTGGAGGTTTCCTCTACGTTTAAATAGTAAATTTTGTTGTTGTTTTTCTTATTTTCTAAAAGGAAAATAAAGGATGTGAGAATATTTGTATGGTGTTATATTCTCTGCTAGTGTTTGTTGTTATATGTATTTTTTTTCATTTGTATGTATTCCTTAGTGGCACATGGTATCCGGCATTTTTCTTTCTGTGTTTTATTTTTTATTTTATTTTCTTTCTCTTTTAGTCTTCTTAATGTTATTGTAGTTGTTGTTTTTTATTTTATTCTTGTTTATTATTTGTTTCTATTATCTTAAGATTCATTGTATATATTTACTCATATGTTGTTATTGTTTTACTTATACACTAACAAATATCTTGTGAATTTTATGTCTATGAAAACAAAAAGAAAATTTTGTTAGTTGGGCCCTTATAAACGTATTTGTTAACGTTAAATATCATGAGATGAAATAAAAATAAATTATTATATTAAAAAACAGGGTGTTAAATATCCAGATAAAAATTTTAAAATGAAACATGTATAAAACAGTGAATGAATATTTAGGATTAACGAATCAAAGGAAATTTTAATATTTAAAGTTATTTGAAAAGACTTCATATTATCGCTCATGAACCTAAGAAGTTAGCGTCAAAGTCGCTTATTTCATCACATTTATTTGACTAACGTGGGTCAGGTACGGAAAAAGATATTGGCTCTTTTTTGAAGAAGTTTATTGAATTAATATTAATTCATACGTCACAAGAAAATTTATTTAAAAAATTTGTATGATGATTTTAAATTATAATTTAAAATGAAAATATATCTGAGCTGTGTCTAATTTACATCTGAACTACAATCGGAAATGGAATCTAAATTAGAACATGTTACTAGCATTTGATCTACAATCTGAACTAGAATCTTATTTAGAATCTGAACTAGAATCTGCACTATAGCTAAACTAGAACTGAATAAGAAATGAAATAAAACTGAACTAGAAATCTGAAACTAGTACTCAACTAGAGCTGATCTTAAACTGAACTCGAACTGAAACTGATCTATAAATTAAATAGAATTTGAACTAGAATCTGAAGTAGAACTAAACTAAAACTAATGTAGATCTAAAAAACTGAAATAAAACTAAACTAGAACTGATCTAGATCTAAACTATAATATGAAACTGAACTCAACTAGAACTGAAATAGAACTAAAATAGAAACTGAACCAAAACTGAACTTGAACTGAATTAGAATTTGAAGTAGAAACTGAACTAGAAACAGAACTAGAACTGAACTAGAATGAGCTAGAATTTGAACTAGAATTTGAAAGTAGAACTTAGCTAAAGCTGAACTTGAACTGAATTAGAATGTGAACTAAAACTGAACTAAAACTAAACTACAACTGAACCAGAACAGAACTAGAACTAACCTAGAACTGAAAGAGAACTGAAGTAAAACTGAACTGAAGAACTGAAATAGAGCTCAACTAGAACTTAATTAGATTTGAACTGCACTGAACTAGAGTTGAACTTGAATTAAAGTAAAATTTGAACTAGAACTAAAAAAGAACTGAATTAGAACTTAACAAGAACTGAAATAGAATTTGAACTAAAACTCAACTAGAACTGAACTAGAACTAAACTGATATTGAATCAAATAACATAATTTTTTTTCCAAACTCCTTCTTGTGGCTCATTTTCATCGTTAAAACAACACACATTATAAATTTCTGTGAGTGTATTTGCAAATTATGCCAAATAACTTTACATGATTTTCAGAATTAAACTACTCATACTCTCATATATATTCATCTTCTTCTTCTTTTATATAAAAAGTATTTTCCTAAAGTTTTTGTTTTTTTTTCTGAGAAAACAATAACTCTCCTTTCCACTACATCTTGAGTTTTTTCACTTTTAAGTTTTCTAACTCTCATATTCTTTCACTCATACTCTAGCAATATAACGGGTTTTTACTCTTTTATTTATTTATGTTTATGTGTGTGGTTGGTTTCCTTGTTTTTATTGTAATTGTAAATACATGCGGGTATTAAAAATATAAACATTAGTTTTTTATTTGTTTTTGTTTGTTTTTTTATTTCTATAATTTGGTTTTCTATTGTATTTTATATTTACTTTATTTATTTATTGTTCTTGTTGTTGTTATTATTTTAAAATATAAATTTTATTATTTATTTTTGTTGCTTTAACATACTTTATAAAAATAATAAATAATGAAAATAAATTCTTTTTAATAAAAAAATGCAAAACCAGAAACCAGGAAAAATTCTTGATTGTTTTTTTTTCATTTTATTGTCTCTGTAATAAATAATAAAAATATAAAAATATATATTTTTATTTTTATTTATTTATTATAGCAAGAAATATATTTATGGCCTAAAAATGTTGTTTTTTGAAAAATAATTGTCGTGTGTTAAGGAATCGGATTTAAGCAGGAGGGAGAGGGGAAAGAGAATATATGTTTCTTTGCTCCGGTAAACTTTTAGAAAATAAATCAAAGGATTAACTTGGAAAATTAAATATTGATGTAAGTGGTAGATTTTTTTTGTAAAAGAAAACACTTAGAGAATATTTCATATTTATATTAATATTTCAATATTTTTAATTTATTTTTATTATCACAAAAAAAATTGTTTACGATTTAAAATCTTCCAAAGAGTTAAATTGGTTGTGGGCGTGGCATATGGTTAAAGACAAGCGTATTCTTTTGTGACTTTTTTAAAGACGATCAGAAGTTAATAGTCAAACCAAAATCTGAGTCAATTTAGCTTTGCCTGTTGGAAACACTTTTCACGCTTACAATAATTGTCCGAATTGAATGAAATTTGTCCGTATTATTTGTTATTGTTCGAAGCAGTTTCCTATTTATAAGCAAGAAAGTTATAGACCGATATCTGGAATAACCTCAAAATTCCGAAAATTAAATTTTCAAATTTCTTCTTAAAAGTGTAACTGGACTTAAATAAAACTTTAATTTTAAAATACAATTGTACGTACCTCATCGTCAAGCAAAAGATCATCATAATCTGATTAAAATTTTGGTACATCCCAAACTCTTTGTGTCATATGGGCCGCAATTTTTAAGAAAATTTTTGAAATATGTCACATATACCTATTTTGATACAATTATAAATCGAAAAAAGATATATTGTTCTGAGGTCATTATTTGAACCAGCTCCCTTATAAGGCCCCATCCCGGAATATTGAACCAATTTTTTTGAAATCTGACACAATTAATTTTTTAACTATTTTAAGTATACGTTATAGTTTTTATTAACATAGGTCCATATTTTGATATAGCTCCCGCATTACGTCTCTTCCCGGAAAACGGGTTTGAGCTTATAAAACAATTAAATAAAGATCAATTCCATTAGAATTCGGTACAGTGATTTTTTAACTATTTTTAATGTATAATTTTAATAAGAACAATCTCGATCCATAGTTACATTTAGCTCCCATAGCAGGTCCCTCAGACCTATGTGGACCTACCTTCAGAATATTTTTTTTTTGCATTTGAATGAAAGTACTTTTAATATGTTTAGAATTTTCATAAGTTTTTAAAGTGCAGATATATAATGATATCTTGTTGACATTATAGTACCAAATTCTACGAGGATCGGTTAACAATTTCTTAAAGCTTCTATATTAACGCAATGGACTTTAAAAAATTAAATTAAATTAAATTGGAATGTTTCTAAAAACTTTGAAAAATTAAAAAAGTCGATTAAATACGTACTTAAGGTGACAACGCCTGGTGTGAATTTGACAACGTCTGGTTTATATCTTATGAAAATTCATTTGATTCAATTTATTAAAAAACTTTGTACACTGTAAAAATGTTTCTGCTCAATATTTTAATAAAAAATTCTTTTGAATTATTTCTCCCAACAAAAAAGGGGTTAAAGGGTAAATTTCATTACTTCTCATAAAACTGGTTTATTTACCGTTAGTTTCATGTTTATAATAAATTTGTTTTCTTAAGCAAATATTTGCTTTGAAAATTATAACAGAAATCGTTGACCAGTTATTAAAGTAAAACTATAAAAAATATGTATATAAAAAAATAATAAATAAATAAATTTCTTAATAAATATAATTAAAGGTTGTCACTAACTAAAAATATATGCATAATAAAAAATCTCACAAAAACTCACTTTAAACCCTTTTTCTCATGTTTTTTACGATTATTACATTTTATAACACAAGAAAAATATTTATAAATAATATTTTGGATGAAAGTTAAAAAAAGGAACTGAAAATATAATAAATTGTTAAGAAACATGAAAACTATAAAGTGGAAAATTGTTTTGTAAAGAAATACATACACAGACACACAAAAGCGTACACATAGAGATGATAAATACAAACTTAAACTCAAAAACTATATTTGAGAGTCGTGAATTTGTTTAAATTTTAGCCTATAACTTTTTTTCTACTGAACAGATTTAAATGATTTTTGGTGTATAAATCAGGAAGATATGGCCATATTTTCTATACTAATTATTTTTACAATCCAATTATGTTTTATTACCAAACTTTAATTTTTTGTCTGAAATATGAAATTGTCTCAGATATTGGTCTATAACTTTTTTGGTATTGAGATGATATATTTGATTTTAAACAAGGAGAATATTAAAGGTAATAACAACTAATGTCGCGAAGTTTCAGTGAATTTGAAAAAATATTGTGCACGTGATAACGTTTTTAACAGTTGTAATTAGAGTCCAAAATGTCAACGGACATAAAGAAAGACAGAAGGACAGATAGAAGTATATAGCTAAATCAATATAGGTTTTTGATTTTCTTTAATATATACTGTCAATGTTATCTTAAATGATTCCCAATTGGTATTATATAAGGATAGATAAAATTAATATTCCTTATTTTAACCATTTACTTGGTGAAGGTTAAAAAAGGAGAAAAATTAGGGAAGAAATTTTAATTAAAAAAATTAATTTAATATGAAATTTTTATAAAAACACTTTTTATAAAAAAATTACATAATTTTTATTAATAAAAAATATTTACTTATAATTTAATTGTTTAATAATTTTTTCTCCATTGTAAATTGCACAGTGGTTCAAAGTTATTTTTCATCTGCCAAAAATCTGTAATGAATTTATATCTCGTTAATTAAAGTTCATAAGATTTTCATCTCATTTAAATTTATATAAATTTGTTTTTGATTTTTATAATAAAACGGGAACTCCCTTTCTCAATTTCCACTCGATTTACAAAATAATGATTTCAATAATAATTGAGTTAAGGCACTTTATCAGTCAACTGTGTCATTTTGAAAAAATTCCTTACAGAATTTAGAAAATAAAAAAAATTTACATTTAAATTCAAGATCAGGACCTAAACTCATAATATGCCAGCTACAGGAAATTCTGATCTGAACCTCGTTGAATTTTTTTTTTATGTAATTTGTGTTTGTATAATTTTTTTTTTATAATATTCTCAAGGTAACATTTAGCTGGACTTATTTCAATGCTGCTCATTGGCAACTAAGCGGAATTTCAACGAATGCCGATCCTCGTATAAACTTTAAAAGAATTTCTAGTTTTATAAATTCTACACGATAAAAGTTTTGAAGGTATTTTAATTCAAATGGAAAAAGGCATGTTGAGGACAAATCTGAAATTATATATGAAATGAAATCTTACACGGAGAGCTTTCTTATGGTGATAAAAAACTTTAAATTCTATAACTGTTGCTTGATCTTAAAGTTAATTAAAAAATGCAAGCAGCCAATAATATAGAGAATATTTTCTTATAAATGGAAATGGTGTTCATGAGATTGCGTCCAAATCTGTTCACAAAATTTAACTCAAAAAGATAAAATGATGAAAATTTAGTAAACTTTTAATTAAAATTTATGGAATTGTTCGAATTGTTGTTTCATGCGCAATAAGTCGGAAAGTATTTATGAAATGAAAGAATACACTAAAAGCTTTTTAAAAAAATGTCATTAATAATGCAAGAAAGAAAAAAACAAAATGGTAGTATTTCATTTAAATGGAAACAGTGTTGAAGAGCTCTGTTTAGATAGACGATTAATATGAGCCTCCATATCTCTCTTCTGTGAAAAATACCTACTTTAATTAAAATGGAAAAAGTGTTTTACAATAAGATCAAATTAAGTATGTATGGTATTAAAGTTAAAACGTACAGCTGTCCTCTGCAAATTTTTCTAAATATCTTCTAAGGCAGCTGTACAACACAGTTTCCAAAATTAAATTAATGAGAATAAAACATTAAAGAAAATTAAAATTTTCAAAAGTATTAAAAAGGTGGGACCGAATAGTATAAAAAAATGTGTGAAATAAAAGTGAATCCCTATAGCTTTCTTTAAACACCCTACTTTATTTGATATTTTAAAAATTATGAGCTGCACCATCATCAATAATTTTAAATAAAATAGATAAAAACAAAAATATTTCGGGAATAATTTTGTTCAAATGACAAAAAAGTGCGATAATAATTATAGGGAAAACAAAATTTTTATAAGGCCCTCAAAATTACAACCCGTAATTTGTTTAAAAATTTTCATACAACATTTGAAAATGGGAATAACGTGAGGAGTATTTTCAATCAAATGAGTAAAGTGTTCTGTAGAGGAGCACAAAGAAGTCTAATGTTTATATGAGATGAAAGTGTATATTTGAGGCTTTCTTTTGATGATAAATTTAGTTAATATCTTAAAATTGCGATAATTACCTCATTCACAAACTTGGAATTAGTACAAATAGAAACAAAGATAAAATTGGGAGTACCTCCATTCTGATGGCATAAATGTTTCAACAAAAGTTTCAAAATTGGTCAAAGTCTATGTATGAAAGGAAGTGAACACCAGTATATTTTTATCAGTGGTGAAGCATTTTAATATCCTCCAACTTATAACAAACGCTGCGTTCCTGAATTTAAATTAAAACATTTGAATAGCGAAAAATATTGAAAGAATTTTCATTCGAATGGCAAAAGTTTTCAACAGATTTGAAGAAATTGGACTTAAAGTGTATATAAGTTGGAAGTATATACTTGTAGCTTTTCTGGTGTAATAAAATTTATTTAATGTCTTCATGATCTTGAACAGTATCTCGTTTCAAAAATTATTTTTAAACTTATTAAACACTTAGGAATTTGGAAGTATTTGTAATCAAAAGGAAAAATTATTTAAAAAATGTATCAAATGGTTCCTTTAGCTTTCTTTGGTAATTAACGGTTTTTAGAAACTTTCAGATTCCAAAAAGTTATATTTTACTAAATTTTAAATTTATGTAAAAGCTAAAACTTGAGAAGTAAGTCAATTATAATGTGAGTGTAAATGTTATGGAGATATTAGATACTTCTCTTTAAAGACTGCTATCATGCTAATTGAAAGTAGAAGAAGTTCGTCAAACATTATTAATAGTTCCCCAGAACTGATCATTTCTTTCGGCTCGAATAAAAAAACACTTTATTTTAAATGTGTTTAAAGATAAAGGTATCATTGACATACTGCCACGCCTACAATTATAAATAATTTGAAATAATTCTTTGCTCACACAAGGTCCCTGTAGATATGTTAGGGAATGGCATTAACAAAAATTTCCTTTTTGTCCAATAAATTCAATTTTTGAACCACTGTAAAACGTGCCATCTGTCTGTGATGATTGTGGCCATTTTTTAAGTGACATTTTTACATTTCTAAATTAAAATGAATTAAAAAAAACATTTTTTTATTAAAAAACGTCCGCTATTAAAAATTCTATTTGTTAAATTATAACTGTCATAAATATATTTATGTTTATGTCCATTTTTTTCCATTATCGCCATTAAATAAATATTTCATATTTTTATGTTACATTGTCTGCATTTGATGTTAATGATTTAACATCACAAAACAATTTTATTACAAAAAAAGGAGGAAAATGTAAAAAAAATGTGTTAATTTAATATAAAACTAATTTATTTTGCTGTTATTAAAAATATAATATTAAAAAAATGAAATCCTAAAAAACAAGCCAAACACCATTAGTCTACTATTAAAACATGGACCAGAAAAAAAATGTGTTAAATACGGCATAAATAAAATGACATTAACATTATTTTTAACACTTTAAATAATAAAATTATAGAAAAAACTGAAATTGGCAAACAATAACAAACTATAAACAAGTTTTGCAATTTATCTCATATTTGAGTTAAAAACACAAAAAACACAAATTATAAACAAGTATGAATGCTTTATTTGGCTATGCCGAATCTTTAATACACTCCACCATAAACTCACCACGTACACACTCACACATACACTCCTATACATACACACGTCTTTCTTAAATATAACACATAATGAGTCATAAATCTGTGTGTATCAAATAGGATATATGTATGTATGTATGTAGGATCGTATATATGTAACGTATAGACTCTAAAAGGGCTAGTCCAATTTTGTTGAAATTTCCACAGAATGATCCCAGAATGATACCCGAAAGTAACATCGACTGTAAAAAATTCCGATAGGACTAAGGGAAGGGGTATCGCCCATACAAAATAAATATTGATTATCGAATATCTAAACTGTAACAGCGAGAATTCTAAAATTTGATACCAATAACTTTCTCAAGGAACAGTTTAACTGGACAGATAGTTGGACGGCAAGGACCGGGGGATCCACCATATAAAGATAATACTGGTTATCGGACCTCCATAAAATTTACGTTTATATTACTAAAATCTCATTAAATCGTATAATTTAAAAGTTTTTTGACAAAACGTAGTTTGCCGGGTCTGCCTATTTAGTTATGTTTTAGGCTATAGCTTCTTTTTAAAAAACGATTTTAATCATTTTTGGAATGGTAATGAAGTTCACATAACATAATGTTGTGGCAAAATTTTATTCTAATTTATCGACTTATAACTCACAATTTAACAAAAGTTTTTCGCTTGAACTTATATGTTTCTCAGATATTGGTCCATATCTTTACATATACTAAAACGATTTTGCTGACTTCAGCAAATATTCACGACAGATTTAATTGGGCTTTATCAATTACAGACTCGATTCAGAATTTGATTTAATGCAAAAATATATAAATTATTGGGTCTAAGGTGATTCCTTTTTATCAAAACATATGGAATGACAAAGTTAATTAACAATCTTAATCACTTTTGCTAGTGGAGGGTTTTAAATAGAACAAAGCAAAAAAATGTATAATATAAAACGCATAAACATTACCGCATTATTATTAAAAAATAATAATAAACCTCAAATATTGTAATGCAGTAATGTTTAACACTATAACAACCAAACCATAAGAGAAAAACTCAATTCAGCTAGGTTTTTTTCATATTCAGCTAAGAAAATTCTAAAGGATTTAAAATTTAAGTAATAAAAATTTTAGGAAACTTACACACTTACACACTTTTATTAAATAAAATATGATTCTAACAGATTTCGATTACAAATATAGTTAATTTTATTAAAAATCTAATTCAGGCTAAGTAATTTCTTTATTCAGCTAATAAAATTATATGAATTGCTAATAAATATTAATCAGATAATATTAAAATACAATTCAGCTAAAATTTTAGATATTCAGCTAATAAAAACTAAAGAAAATGTAATTTTTGTACTATAAAATTTAATTCAGCTTACAATTTTTATAATGAATGCAAACATTTTTTATTTTCCAATTACAAAAAATAAAAATACATTTCTACCGGACTTTAGTTTAAAATATCGTTGATTTAAGTCAGAAAATCTAATTCAGCTGAGTTGTATCATTATTAAGCCATGTGGATTTTAAACATATATTGACTAAATTTTACAAAAAATATAATTCAGCTAATAAAAATTTTAGAAATAATTAATTTTGTACGGGAAAATTAAATTCAGCTAACAATTTCGTTATTCAGCTAAATAAAATCGAGAGAATTACTGAAACTGATGAAATTAATTCAAAATTGTCTATTTTTCAATTAAAAATCAACTCAGCTAAGAAATTTCATATATATATGGCTACTAGAATCGCTATTGTACAATAATTCTACTAAAATGTCATTGAATTGCCAACGACAATTGATTAAATTTTATTTAAAATGCAATTCAGCTATAGTTTTTTATTATTCAGCTATTCAAAATTATAAAAATAATCTTTTTGTACTGGAAGAGTTTAATTCAGCAATAAAAAGAGCTGGGAGTTCATGCTCTTTAATAAATATAAAAAAGTTAATATTTTATATATAAAATAATGAAAAGGAGCTGAAATCTTAATAATATTACTTTTGACTTTAATTAAAGATATTTTCATAACTCTGGAACGAAAGTGACTAACTAAAATTTAAAAAATAGCAAAGAAAGCTGAATGTTCAGGCTTTTAACTGAATATTAAGCGAAATTAATACTTTAAATATTAAATATTAAAAAAGTGCTCAAATTCTTGCCATTAATATTAATTAATATTTAATTAAGGAAGACATAACAAAATGGTAATTAAGAGGCTTAATTAAAATTTAAAATCGTTAAAAGAACGCCTAGATTTCTGGCTTTTACTGAAAATTAAATGAAACTAATGTCATTAAAATTAGATATTAAAAATAAACTTAAATTATTACCTTATGCGAATGATTGATGTTAATTTTGGCTTAAATTAAACAAATCTTTATAACTCTGAAATGAAAAGGTCAATCTGAAATTTAAAAAAACGGGAAAAGCAAAGCTGGACTTAAAGCTCTCTGGTGAAATTAAAATCTATAATTGAAACTTAAAATATTAAAAAGTTGCTAAAATGCATATGATTAATTTTAATTATGACTCAAATCATAGAAAATTTTATAACTTGGTAATAGAATGCCCTCGTTAAATTTAAAAAAATGGTAAAATAAAGCCAAACTGTTTAAATTTTTACTTAAAATTAAAAGAAGTTAATATATTAAACAAAAATATTGAAAAGAAAGTGAAATCTTTTAAGTGCGTATGATTAATATTAATTATGACTTAATTTAAAGAAAGCGTTATAACTTAGTAATAAAAGGACCTAGTTAAAATTTAAAAAAGGCGAAAGAAAAACAAGACTTTTAGCTTTTTATGAAGTACTAAAGAAATTAATATCTTGAATAAAAAATACTCAAAAAATGTCTTAAGTACAGAATTAGGAATTTTTAAAAATTAATTATCAATTTCTATGAAAAATGGACAGTGTAAGCGCCAAATTAGTGTTAATTTAATCTTTATTATTTTTTCCATTTGTCTCATTTTTTAATGCTTTATTATAAAAAAATATGGTTATAAATTATTTATACTATTAATTAACATAACAAATACATTTTGCACACAAAAACATTTTTCTATAAAAAAATAAATTCCAACAAAACACAACAATCTCATTATAAACCATTAAACACATACAAATACTCAACTGCCAAATCAGTAGAAGTGCATAAATTCCTATAACTTTATATTTGTGTGCTTCACACACATACACCCCAATACAAGAAAAGTGCTATAAACACATACTTAACTAGATTTGTTTATGTACTCATCTACATTATTACGTCTATAAACAGCATGAAATATATATAAATTAGTCATATTTAAGTAAAAAAAGCTAGATAACAGCTAAAATTAAATGTCAAAAGGATTAAAAAGAAAATAAATTTAAAATAAGTTGAAATTATTTAAAAATCTAAAAGTCTCCAAAATATTAGTTTCTGTTTCCTGTTCCTTCCGCTTATGACACGTGTTTGCTATTAATGAAACTTTTTAATAGAAAAATTGTCCTTGTTTATGGAAAAGGAGGTTAAAAAGTTATTAAAGAGTTTTCTTTTTAAGAAGATTTAGTTGTTAATTGAAAAATAACATTTTCAGGTTATTTTTGGGAAATCAGTTTGAAGGATGACAAAAAGTTTTGTTTTGAAGAGTAATTAAAAAAACTGAAAGTAAGTAAGTCATTAAATATCTAAAAGTAGGAAAATATGTTTAGAGTGGAATTGCAAAATATTTATGAAAAAGCTTTATGTTTTGAACAGCAAAAATTTAAGTATTTGAATTTACTTAATCACTGTCAGCACTTAAAACTTTCTCCTTCGTTTGTTATAATACAACTGAAGGCGTATGATTAATATTAATTCACACTTGTATTTAAGATTAGTTTTAGTTCAGTTCTAGTTCAGTTCGGATTCATATTTCAATAAGTCAGCTTCATAGGAAGTGGGCGGTATTTGCTTCAGGACAGGCACATAAATGCCATAAATAGGACGCTCCACTACTGTGAGGGGGTGTTCTGTCCCCTCTTTTATGGAATATTACTAAAATGTGTTTTTATCCAGAGGACTTTTACAGTTGCTTGAGCGGATAATATTGCGGTGGCGATTTCGTGTTAACACTTGGAACCATTTCCCACCGCATATAATCAGCGTCCGGCGACTGAATTGATTGTTATCACCAGGAGTATAAGGTAGACGGCTTTTTCGTGTCACGACTTAATAGGGTTTAACTGGGTCTATATAACAGCGCCAAATTATCTGTCAATGTTATCGATATAATCTATCCTGGAACGATAATATTATAATGAGGACGAGTAAGGTCGTTGTGGTTATATATTCCCGTTAAATGTTTGCTGGTCTACTCGTGGGTAGTTATGATGGGAAGCGATAGAAAGGAATGTTCGTCGGATGATTTTCTCTCCTGATAACGGGCGTCCGACTCTGACGGAAGCAATTTTTGCGATACTGCACTGATTCCCCCTTCGCCTAATGTGAGAGGTCTGACTTGAACACTGCTTTAAGGCTCCTTGGCCGGAAATCCATGGAACACCGGGATTTCTCACATTTGGATCTCTTCGAAGTAGAGTTAGGAATAATGGGATATGAAGCCCTCTGGTACTAACTATAACTAGTTTAGATACCGGTTCCGTTTATATTTCAGATACTTGTAAAGAAATAGTTAACATTTTACTTAAATTTTAGTTCGACTTTAGTTTAATTCTTAACATTTAGCGTATACTTGATATTTAATTGTTTGGTTATAAAATATTAATCATACGCTCGTTTTAATAATTATTGCAAATAAATTGAATTATTTCTCATTTCTTTAAATTTATTTTCCATTTTCCATTTTCTCAATAAAAACTTTAAATTTTATTTTCGTTCGTTATAATAATTTGGAAAAATTATTTCCTCTTTTTTACCTTAATATGCTTAAAACACTTACTTGACACTTGTGCTGTGGCACAATATTATTAATTAAAATTTTAAATATTTATAAAGGTGTCACTAGGTAGTGCTACCAAATTACACATATATAAAACAAAAAGGAGAGAAAATGAGAGAGAAAAATATAAAAAGACAAAAAAAATTGAAACGAACTCATTTTAACACTTATTTATTGAAACATTTATAACTTCTTTCCTCAGTTTACTAACGAACAAACGAATTATAATACATAATACACATACAAACACACACATACACTCACTAACATACTTATACAAATAAAGATAAATATGGTAAATCTGTGTAAGGCAAACAAATTTAAACTACTTTTGCTACTCTTTCTCATACAAATACACACACATAAGTACTTGTAATGTTAATAACTCACACTATGATAAACATAAGTGATTTTTACTCACATCTACAGGCATTTAAACTTTTACATGTCAATGTTCGAATGAAATAACTAGACAGTTATAAGGACGGACGGAAGGAAGGACAGACGTATGAGCAAATGAAATGCTGCATTGAATTTTTATGGAAAAAAATAGTGTAAAATGTAAATGTGTTTTTTATTCTCTTGCTTTCTTGAGCTGTTTTGAGTGTGTCAGAGTGGTGTGTGTGTGTAGGTAAATATGTTCAGTTGATGTGTCGTTGATTTCTCTGTCAAACAGTTAATTGCCATTATAATGCACAAAAAATTGCACAGATATTCTGCTGAGATTGCGGAAACTCTAGAGAAATGAAATTGCAAATGTAAGAATTTCTTTCTACCTCTTCTTTTTCCCCTTTCAGCTATGTTAACTATACATAGCAACAACAACAAAATAATAACAAATATAACAATAAAAAACAGAATTTACTTAAAAAAATTTTATTCGCAAAAAAAAAGACATTTTACAAAATAAGGAAATAAAAGCAACTTTTTATTATTGCATATGATTACCATGAATATCCTTTTTTACAAATACACACATACAAATACCATAAAAAGTGTTACATTCTTTTTGCAGTTTTGCTTTAAAAATACTCAAACTATTAGTTTTTATATATGTAAAGATAATGATAATAATGAGCCTGATTCATGATAATAATAACGATAATGTTATTCATTCTTATTCATTTTAACACACCACAAACATACACACAAACACACATTTCTCACTCATTCATTCATTCATTTGAAATGATTATGCTGTTGTGTATTGTTAAGTAATTTTTAAAGGATTTTTTCATGGTGAAGAGGGTATATTAATTTCGTCACTCCATGTGTAACACTAAGAAAGTAACTTTCTAAGACCCTAAAATGTATATATTTTGTATCAAATCAAAATCTCAGTCTATTTAGTTATGTCGTCTGTCTGTCCGTTTGTCTATTTCTTTGTTTATCTGCTGTTTACTTTTGGCACTCTCACGTCCACAATAATTGATAGAGCTTAATGAAATTTTGCCCTGACTAATTAAACTTTTATTATTGTATACATCTGTGAACGTCTGTGTAATGTGTATTTACGAAACATAACGTGGTGAAGTGTATTGAGATTCGCATAGCCGAATATAGTATTCCTACTTGTTTATTTTCTTTTCAATTCATTTCTTTTTTTGTTATAAAAATGAAAATACAGAAAAAAAGGACTAAATGAAATGGAAAATCTTTACAAAAGAAAATAATAAATAATTTAATATTCTGTTTATTATTTATATTCTGCTGAGTTGTAAAGTCTATATTATTTGAAATGGGTTAAATATTAAAATAACTTTAATTTAGGAAATTTAATATAACTTAAATTTTAACTCCCATAAAGAGTTTGTACTAGCAAAGAACTACAATTAAGACGTATGATTAATATTTTGATAAAATTAAAATAAATGTTAGTATACGTTTAGTTGTTCTCTATTCATAATATGAATTTCTGGTAATAATTTTATAATATTGGAAATGCTTAATATTTGTCAATGAATTTTTACATAGAAATTTTTGAAGTGTTTTTCAAACGATCTCGTAAAGCTCAAGTCATTGTGGATCCAGGAGATGAGGGATGGATCTCTAAAGTTAAAAGACTCGAAATAGAAAACTTAACAATTTATGATTTAATTTGTTTTGAACCAGAAAAAAAACTCTACGAAATATGATTTGTATTAGGAAAAAAATTATATTTTAAATAAATATTAAGTATACGTCTTGTTGGTCAAAGTTAAACATTTGAATATTATTGCATTTCGTTTGAAAAAATTCTATAACTTTGAAAATATCTAATATTTTGTTATGAAACTCTACACGATTATTTTAAAGTGTTTTCTATGTGCTTTACAGGAGTTTAGTTTATTTACAATTCCAGACACAGAGGATTGGCCTTCTAAGTTGTTATCTTGGGGGTGAGAAGTTACAAAAAAATCTATTTTGATTTAATGGATTTTGAAACTCAAAAGAACTAAGAATTTTAAAAGTTGCAGATTTTCATTTATGAATTAATATACAAAATATAATTTGAACTAAAAAGGTAATGCAGCGTATGATTAATATTTATAAATAAATATTAAGTATACGTTAGTGTTATATACCCTTAATAAAATTGTTTTGAGAACAATTCCTGTAGCTTAGGAACACAAAATATTTTTCACAGGTTTTTACACTTATACTTAAGGTGTTTTCAAAAATGATTTTGAGGGGGATCAACTTATTTGATGGATCCATAGGAAAGGGGATGGAATATTAAACCTCGATTTGGAGAACTTTTTACTTATTTAAATGATTTCAAGAAGGTGCAATTGAAACTAAACATGTGAACCCAGAACTAGAATTTTGAACTAGCTAGATAGCGTATGATTAATATTTTCAAATAAAATGCAAATAAAGTTACGTATGTTTAAGAAAATCAAAACACTTTCTTTTGGGTATAAATTTCTAACATTGGAAATACCAAATGTTCTTTTTTCATACAAGTATTCTTAAAGTATTTTGCAAATGATTTGTAAAGAATCAAGTTATTTATGGATCCAGGAAAGGAAATGCACCTCCAAAGTTGGTTATCATGGTTATGAGAATTTCTTTTAAATTAAAAAATTGAAAAAATCATTTTTTTTTGTTAATGAATTCGAACTAGAAAATGTGAATAACATTTTACTTCTTAATATAAATATACGTCTTTTCCCAAGAAAAAATATTTAATTGTTTTTTTTTTTGGAAAAAGTACATACTAAATATTCAAATATTTTTAACAAAACCAAATTTGTCGTTCAAAAGGTTGGCCAAGCATTCAAAGGTCATGTCGTCAAACTGTTTTTCAATGTACTTAAATAACACCGAGGTAACTTGTCGTTGTAAGAAAACCTGGTACATGTGGAAGGAATGATCTACAAGATGCTTCTAAAGTCCAAAAAAAATAAAATAGAAAGCATTTCAAAAAGTGCTCCCGACATATCCGGTAAGTAAGCAGCTCTGTTATCTCAGCTCTCGGACTGTTTGAAGACCATTTTCATGCTACTAAGCTACTATCCTGGATTGTAAGTTGCCATCAGGAATATGCCAACGTTGGGAGAGTACACATTATATTAGTACCCGAGTTATTGGAAATGCTTTGATTGCTAGAGGGCTCCAAGATATAAATATGTGGAGTCCAATATCCTTAATGCATTAAGGATGAAGCTTAAGGAGTGGGCGATACAGAACACAGATCACTGGGAAATAATGAAACTGACGCCAGCATCACAAGTATACTTTGGGGAGACCATAAGTTATTTTGGAATAACATTAAGGTGTGCTAAGATAATGAGTGTCGTTATAAGGTACTCTACTCTTCTGGCACATTTAAGGCTCTTTGATAATCAACGCAGTTCATTGAAAAAAAGATACTGAGACGATAAAGCATTTTCTCTCGCAGAACTTTATGAATGATACCTTGGCAGACATAACAACTAAGGAGAATGGGAAAAAATTCTATTGAGCACAACACAAGCCGAGCAGTGGCAATCTATTAAAAACTATGTGGTATCGATGTCCTCTAATGAAAATTTGGTCAAAATTTTTCCTTTAAATTTTAAATTTTTCGGACATGGAAATTGTTATACAAATATTACAAAAATTATACAAATTCTAGTTAAGGTCTTTAGAGATCAATTTCTTATAAAATATTTAATAAACTTACTAGAGTATCATTTTCTTCAACACCCCTTCAAGTATGCTTTAGTTTTTCTTCA
>PYHX02000413.1:95744296-95778107 GCA_004302925.2 Cochliomyia hominivorax
TTTTGTTCAGAGAGATGTATTTTATTTATTTCAAATTTCTTCTCTCAAAATATTTTTTGTTTCTTATTCTCACAATTTTTCTCCAACTGCACTCGTTTTTTTTTAATTATAAAACTAAATCTAAAAATAGCTTTTTTCTTCGAAAATTTATTTACAGATTTTATTGTTATTTGTTTAAAAGAAATATTTTAAATATTTTTTTAATATTCAATACCTTTTTAAAAATTTATTGTCAATTTTAAAATATTTCAATTGCGTGTTTAATGAATTTTTCAAAAAAATGTTTTTTCTAAAAATTTGTTCTGCAATTTTTTTCTAGCGAAGCGTTTTAAATATTTTTCAACACTGATTCTCAAATTCTTTTATAAAAATATTTAAGCGTAAATATGTGTGAACACATTCAAGTGTGGCTAAGTTTTGTGTTTTTTCAAAGAGTATTTAAATCTTATAAAATCAAAAATTTTTTTTAATATTTAAAATTAAAAAAATGAGATCAAAAAAATTCTTAAAATGCATATTTGTTTGTAAAAATGAAATCACTAAAGTTGTATTTTTATTTTAGTGAAACAATTTTTGTGAATTCAAACAAAAAATATATATTTTTATTGTTTTAACAAAAAGTCTATTTTCATTGTTTAACACAAAATTTTCTTAAAATCAGGGCGAATTTAAATTCTCAGATTCAAAGTTAAAATGTTTGAAATTATTTTTGTAAAACATATTTCTGTTCACGACACGTTGTCTTTAAGGATTCATATACTAAACCAGGTGTACAATCCATTATAACACCACGTCCTTTCATACAGAAATAATATTTATTTTCATCCTTATGAGGAATAAAAATGAACACCATCTTGGGGACATCTAATATCAGCGGCCTTGGGAGGAATTCTCGACAAAGGTTTAATGTTACGTTGTAAAGCCGAAATCTATTAAGAATGGAAAAAAGGCTAATTAAAGGTTTTAATTGATAAATACAAATTTTAACTTTACGGTACAATTAACTCTTGAGGGAAAAATCACAACAATCACATTCTGGATTAAATTGCAAACCTTTGGAACAGTTAAGGGCATGTGTGAGACCATTCATACATATATAATACTTATCACAAGCTGCTTTACTTCCGATGAATGTTATATTTTTGGGATTATTGAATATGGTACACATATCATCTACACAATCGACATATTGAGGAAAATCACAACGATCTGTTTCGGCATTATATTGAAGACCATCGATACATTCGCGTACAACGGGAAGTGCCAGCATAGCATAACACATATTTGGTACAAGTACGATCATAACAGAATGATGATAAGGCCGAGGTACAGTTTTTAATACATTGAGCCTTTTCGGGATAAGTACAAGCTTGTGAGCGAGCATCAAAGAGAGTGCCTGCCTTGCACACTCTCAAAATTGGGATTTCACCCATGCAAACATAATAGGCAGAAACAATTGTTAAGCACAGGAAGGAATAGATTGTCAGCGGCACCTTGGCAAATATTTATTTCAGCCTGACTACAAGAGAAGGCCCCAACAAGGCCACTGCTAAGAGAAATAGTTTCACTAAGGAATTTCAAAAAAAGATTCTATTTAAAATTGAATGGTTTTATTTTTCAATAAAATAACATACTTTTCCTTAAAATAGTTCTTCTTAACTGTGAAGTTGATGGTTGAAAAATATTGTTTTATATATAGTTTTTTTGCCTTAATTGATGGAACTAATAATTGCCAAAAAATAATAATAATTTCGCCATTAAATAATTAAATTTTTATCATTTTAAGGAAACATTGATTTCAACACAATATAAGATTTTGATAACGATTCCAAATTTTGTTAGAAAATTAATTTATTAAAAAATAAATAAAAATATTTTTTTGCCAAAATTTGAGTTAAATTTTCTTAAGAAAATAAAAGAATTTCACACCCTGTATTATGACATTTCGAAAATTAGTGTATATTGTTTAAAACGATACTGTAAATTCTGAACCGATGAGGATATTCTCATAAAATTTAACATAGTTATAGAGTTAATGTGTAGGAGTACAAGATCTTATTCAGAAATCTAGTCAATGACCCTTTAAAGTTTATCACCTCAGGTTGTTGATTTGTTAAGGGTCAGAATTGCCCATTTGGATGAGGACTATTTTTTTTTGCAGCCAGATTGAGACCTGCGTGGAATGTGTCTTAGCCAGACTATTTCCTGTTTCGGAATTCCCCTAGAAAGGCGACAGACAAACGTAAAAGTAGCGCGGAACGCTACTTTTTGTCGTCCTTTGTTAGGTAGTTGGCTGAACCTTTTTTATTTTTTGAAAAAGATAGTCCATTTTCCATATAAAATCTACCACACTTTTGTGCTCTTCAATTTTTTTTAACAAAAGCCCAATATCTCTCCACTGGCCTTCGAGCTTCGAGCTGATAGGTGGATTTACCTCTCTTGGAAAAATTAAAATATTATTGTTCTTGTATAAACATAGTGACTGGCTGAGTGATATAGTGATAGTCAAATCAGTCGCCATTCTGAATAGAAGCAGGATTTTTTATAAAAACATTCCTTAATGTAAATTTCGGTCCAAGCACTGAGCAAACTGGGCTACTTTCCTAACGGATGTGTTGGAAGCTCTTTTGAAAATGCATTCTATTTTTTGTCTTTAGAAACATCGTGTGAACAATTCCTTGTACCTGAAACAGGTTTGCTATTAACTGACTGAGTTCTTCCGGTACTGTTTAATAACATTAGAAGCAGTTGGTTTTTTTCATCAAATGATATGACACATTTGCCTGAATCTAACATATTGAGGAAGCAAAGATATATTTTAGCCTCGGCTTATTCTGATCTGCTTCACACATGATGATTTCTTTAGAAAAATTAAAATAATAATAATAATAATAATAATAATAATAATAATAATAATAATAATAATAACAAAAAAATTGTTGCCAACATATTTCACATACCCGATAAATATAACATTGGAAGGGCATCCACTAAACTCCTGAATTAATTTAAGGCCTCAGCTGTTAACATGTTCAATTTTGTTGAGATAACTCCAGCTCTAAAATCGTGTAGGACCCAATGTGTGTCATGAAGATGTAACTGCCGTTGAAACGCACTGTATATATATAAAGCGTATGGGATGTCATAATGTCGCTATTACTAACTTGTATACCCAAAGTAATAAAAATTTTAGATTTGTTAAAAAAATAACTTTTTTTCACTGGAAGTTTTTATTTTTTTCTTGAAAAAATAATTCCAGGCGAATTCAATTTGCCTTGTTTAATAAAAATAATAAAAAAAACATTCAAATTCGTTTTTTTTTTTGAACTTTTATTTGAATAATCTTTTAACTAATATGATGAAGTTTTGTAACATCAGGGAATCTTCCTTTAAGACCGAATAATTTCTTTAAGGTTTTTGAAATCACTTAGAATGTTTACTGTTTGTCTGTCTCTCATTAATTCAAATTCTAAATATTCCCTGTAAAAGATTCTTCATCTTCGATTTCCTTTCTCTCCTTTAAAATGGTTTTAAGAGAATTTGATTTTCTTTCAATTTCCTCGTTTTGTTCAGTACTTTTGTTGGGAATTGTTTCACGACATGTTTGGCTTTCGAAATCAAAGAATCTCCTTGGTCACAATTTTGTATGGAGGCAATACCATTAGAGCACAAATAATATTTATTAAGATTAGTGACATGTGGCAGCTTGGCTATTCCCTGTGGAGGACAATCGACCAAAATAGTTTCTGCTTTAGTGCTTATTTCATTTGCATTATTTTCCGCGGTAAATGGAATCATTTCATCAGTTTCTTTTGAAATGTCCTCATTTCCTTTAGGAGTTGTAAAGATTTCTTCAGTTTCCATATTTAGATCTTCTGTCTTTAATGATAATTGAACCTTTTCTTTAAAAGACGTCTGTTGAGTTACAGATTCATGACAAGTTTCACTTGCTGCATCGAAGAAATCTCCCTTGGCGCAGCTGTGAATTGTGGCAATACCATTTAAGCACAAGTAAAATTTATTTTGGTCAGAGTGCGGTAATTTTATAGAGCCTTGTGAAGGACATTTAATATTTTCGTGGTCCTCTATAGGTTTTAATGGTGACTTATTTTCACGGCAAGTTTTATTTTCATCATCATAGAAATCTCCCTCCAAACAAGACTGTATTGACAGGAGACCATCAAGGCACAAGTAAAATTTATTGGGATCAGCATGAGGATGTTTAAGAGATCCTTGTGGGGACATTTAATATCGTCAACGTCTAAGTTTTCGTTATTTTCAGTAGGATAAGCGAATTCATTATTTAGTTAATTCAGATTCACGACAAATTTTCGCCTTCAGCATCAAAGAAATCTCCCTTGGCGCAGCTGTGAATTGTGGCAATACCATTTAAGCACAAATAAAACTTGTTGGGATCGGGGTGAGGTAATTTTATAGAGGCCTTTTAAAGGACATTTAATATTTTCGTGGTCCCCTGAAGGTTTTGATGGCGACTTACTCTCACGACAAGTTTTTGTTTCATCATCATAGAAATCTCCCTCTAAACAAGATTGTATTGACAGGAGACCATCAAGGCACAAGTAAAATTTATTGGGATCAGCATGAGGATGTTTAAGAGATCCTTGTGGGGGACATTTAATATCGTCAACGTCTAAGTTTTCGTTATTTTCAGTAGGATAAGCGAGTTCATTATTAGTTAATTCAGATTCACGACAAATTTCGCCTTCAGCATCAAAGAAATCTCCCTTGGCGCAGCTGTGAATTGTGGCAATACCATTTAAGCACAAATAAAACTTGTTGGGATCGGAGTGAGGTAATTTGATAGAGCCTTGTAAAGGACATTTAATATTTTCGTGGTTCCTTGAAGGTTTTGATGGTGATTTACTTTCACGGCAGGTTTTTGTTTCATCATCATAGAAATCACCCTCCAAACAAGATTGTATTGACAGGAGACCATCAAGGCACAAGTAAATTTATTGGGATCAGCATGAGGAAGTTTAAGAGATCCTTGTGGGGGACATTTAATATCGTCAACGTCTAAGTTTTCGTTATTTTCAGTAGGATAAGCGAATTCATTATTAGTTAATTCAGATTCACGACAAATTTCGCCTTCGGCATCAAAGAAATCTCTCTTAGCGCAGCTGTGAATTGTGGCAATACCATTTAAGCACAAATAAAACTTGTTGGGATTGGGGTGAGGTAATTTTATAGAGCCTTGTAAAGGACATTTAATATTTTCGAGGTCCTCTATAGGTTTTAAGGGTGACTTACTTTCACGGCAAGTTTTTGTTTCATCGTCATAGAAATCACCCTCCAAACAAGACTGTATTGACAGGAGACCATCAAGGCACAAGTAAAATTTATTGGGATCAGCATGAGGAAGTTTAAGAGATCCTTGTGGGGGACATTTAATATTATTTTCTTTACTATAAGTAGAGGCTTCTCGACATGTTTCAGTTTCGGCATCAAAATAATCACCTTTGGCACAGCTATAGGTGGTCGAATAACCATCAATACATAAATAATATTTATTAGGATCAACATGAGCTAATTTCCTGGTACCTTGCAATGGACATTGATCGTTACGCTTTAATAATTTTTGCACGGTATTTTCATCATCTGCTTGACAGGTTTCCAAATCTGCATTAAATATTTCTCCTGTAGCACAATTGTGTATGGAAGCTATACCATCTAAACATAGATAAAATTTATTTGCATCTCTATGGGCCAACTTATAGGTGCCATTTAAAGGACATTCTGCTTGGAAGGATAATTTATATTGTTTTTGTATATAATTCAAAAGGGAACGGCAAGTTCTTGTTTCAGCATCAAAGAAATCACCCGGAGAACATTTTTTTACTATGGACGTACCATTGAGGCATAAATAAAATTTCTCTTTAGTTTTATGTGGAAACATGCCGTTTTCATTTGTAGGACATTCGAAGGTATCCAAAATATCTTTTTCTTCGTCTGTAATTTGGCGGCATTTTCTGAGTTTAGCATCGAATAGGAATTCCTCAGGACATATTAATTGTAAAGCTGTGCCATTAATACAGGTCACATATTTCAATTTATTCTCCACAGGATATAGGAATATACCCAATTTGGGACAGGTTATATTCAAAGATTCAGATTCCGAATCGTTAATTTTAATATTATTAGTGTTGGTGAAATTTGCTGTTCCCTGGCAGTTAAATGATTCCTCATTAAATATACTTCCTGTAGGACATGACAGGACATTACCCATGCCATTGATGCATAAATAAAATTTATTTTCTTCTACATGTGGATATCGATGAACCCCCGATAATGGGCAAAGCACTAAAGTCGTTCCATTTAAAACTTTAGGTTTTATAAGTTCAGGAGGTTTACGGCAATGGCCTTCTTGTTTATCAAATACCAAAGTTTCAGGACATGTTAATGTAATGGCGATACCATCTAAACATGCATAATATTTATTATTATTTTCCTTATGGGGATATGCAAAGGTTCCAGCTAAAGGACAATTAAATACAGATTCTTCCACATCGTCGGTTTGTGATGTTGTAGATGTTGGCATCACTGTGGTAACTTCATTTAAATTATTCTCAGGACGACATGCCCCAATTAAATTATCATAATAACTGCCATTTGTACAGGCCAAAACAGAAGCCATACCATTGATACATAAATAAAATTTATGTCTATCATTATGAGCCATTTTGCGAGACCCCTTTTGGGGGCAATCAATATTTATAGCTTCATTTAATACCTGTGGTATTTGAGCTTTCAATAGAGATTCATCAAAACGGCAAATATTTAGCTGGGCATCAAAATACTCTGTCTGACCACAGGCCAATATATATGTTTTACCATCAATACACAAATAATATTTAGTTTTGTCCTTATGGGGGAATTTAAAAGTACCAAATTTAGGGCATATTATATTAGCTGCTGAAGCCGGGGTGTAGATATCTTTCTCTTTAGGGAAATTCTCTTTTTCAGTACAATTTTTCAACTCATCATTATAAAAAAGACCCTCAGGACATGTAAATATGGCGGCTTTTCCTTCCACGCAAAAATAGTATTGATTGCTTTGGGCATGAGGGAAGGTAGTGTTACCAGTAGTAGGACAATTGATATTAAAAGGTGTATTAATAATATCATACTTTTCCATATTATTGTAGCTGATAGTGTCATTATCCGTTCCATTGAGTAAGTCATTATCTTGCTCCTTCTCCTCAGAGCGACAACCATGTATCATTATATCGAAATATTGACCATCAGCACATGTAAATACTGTAGCTTTGCCATCTAAACATAAGTAAAACTTTTGTCTATTATGATGGGGAAATGTAAAGGTTGCATATTTTGGACACACAATACCAGCATATTCATCAACCACTGAGCCATAACGTTTACGTTTCAATGCTCCATTTTTACGACAAATATTTTCCATTTCATCGAAATAATGATCTAATGGACAATCGAATACAGTGGCATTTCCATTAACACATAAAACATATTTAGTTTTATTATTGTGCGCCATAATTAATGCACCATATTCTGGACATTCTATTAAAGACGTTTCATTTGTTAAGGCCGTATTATTATCATTATTATTATTATGATCGTTTTCAAGTTGTACTTCCAATTCTGGACTCATATTAACACAACGTTTCTTCTTATCATCAAATTGATAACCACTAGCACATGCATACATAGTTGCTATACCATCAATACAGGTATAATAATAATCAGGATCCCCGATTAAGGGATAGAGAAATGTACCTAAGGGAGGACATTTAACTAATTTCGTTACGCCTATTAATGTGGGAGTATGAAATTGTTGAGAATAACTTGTATGGAATCGTTTCTCTTTGTTACTTTCTTGAGTGGCATCGAAGACATCGATCTGTAAGCAAAATAAAATGAAATTTGTTCAGTTAATAGACTCGATAATCTCTCTAAAAAAGTAGACTAAAACTGAATGTAAAGATTAGATTTCAAATAGTTTTAATGTAATGTTTTAAGACTATACTCCAGCTAAGTTATAGTTTAGTTAATATATTCGACTATAGTTTTGTTTAGCAGTCTAGACAATAGTTTAGTTTTTTTAAGCAGTTTATACACTCATCAATTGTTTAGCTTATAGTTTAGTTTCAAGGCTAAACTAAAGTTTAAACTTAGTTTAGTTATAGACTAGAGTATTGTTTATTTTACAGATTAGTCTATGGTTTAGTTAATAGAGTAATCTGTTGTTTATTTTATATACTACTACTATATAGACTAGTGTATAGTATAGTTGATATATTAGACTAGAGTTTAATTTATTTTATTGACTAGACTATAGTTCAGTTAATAAACAAGAGTTTAGATTATTTATTAGACAAAAGTTTAGCTTTTAGAATACTCTAAACTTTAGTTTTTAAATTCGACTATAGTTAAATTTCTCGACTAGACTATAATTTGTAGATTAATGTATTAGGAATAAAACTTTATAAACAAGACTATTGTTTATCGTATAGACTAGTCAAAATGTTACTTAGTCTTTAAGTTCATTATTTAGACTATAGTTTTGTTTAAAAACTATACTAAAGTTTAATTGATCGACCAGATATTATTTTACTTTATATCTGTAGTTTAACCTATAAACCAGTTTATTTTGCAGACTAGAGATTAGTTTAATTTATGGCTTAGGCTTGAGTTTGGTTAATAGACTAGACTGTATTTAAGTTTATAGTCTATACAATTATTTAATTTATAGACTTGACTTTATCCAAGTTTATAGGCTAGACTATAATCTAGTTTATAGACTTGACTATAGTTTGGGTTATACAAAAAAGTCTAGTTTATATATTAATATTTTTTATATTTTATAGTTGCATCTATAGTTTAGTAAATACAGTAGTCTGCAGTTTAGTTTGTCATAGACTACATTACAGTTAAATTTTCAAAAATTTCTTACCATACAACCAACATTTTCCGCTTTATCACAACAATTACATTTCGTACTAAATTGTAAACCTTCGGCACAGCTTAACATTTTCGCTTTACCTTGAACACAAACATAGTAATTTTCACAACTCTTTGTACTTGTCATATAGATTAACTCTCTATCGACAGGGTGTATTGAACAACGATCATCCACACAGTCTACATTTTGAGCGAAATCACATTTTTTTGTTTCACGATTAAATTGTTGATTATTATCACATTTTCTTAAATACGATTGACCATAATAACACAAGATATATTTATCACAAGTTTTCGATAAAGTAACATTTAACATTTGCCGTTTAGGACAATCTAAACATCCCTGACGTGAGGCAATACAAGCTTGGAGATTCGCATCAAAAAATAGACCTTTACGACATTGTTGGGGTATTGCTTGACCATCGACACATACGAAATATTTTGTACAATCTTTTATATCCTGTATAAATATATGATCGGCAACATTTTCACAAACATTTATATTTAATTCGCCTTTAATTAGTTTACATCTCCACAGGAGGAAAACGAAAATAAGACATAATTTGAGGTTAAGTGAAGCCATAGAAATAGATTCTTCTAGGTTATTTTGTTTTGTTTGTTTTTTTAATTTAATTGAACTCGGTTTAAAATTTTTTACAAAACTAAAACGAATTTATTGTCAGGTGTTCCTTTATATATGTTGAGTAGGTCGTTGTTTCATTAGATCTTATCAAAAAAAATAATTTTTGGAGAAAAAAAAAGACATGAAAAATTGTTGTTTTTTTAATAAATTCAATAAAATAAGATATGGGTCATTCCATTCTTTGTTTTAAACTTTTAGGAAAAAAACAATAGAATCTAGTCCACTTTTAATATTAATTAAAATCCTTATAAGTAAATAAATTCAGAATGTCTAAATAAATTCCAATATTTTAAAATATATTTAATTATTTTATATTTTTACGTCATAAAACATATATTTTAATATCAAGTTTTCCCTTCATTTTTATTTCTATTTTATTATAATTTTTTTTTTTGGACAGATATCTCCGATAATTTCATTTATATGTTTAACAATATAAGATAACATCAACACCAAGTTCTCCTGGAATTTATTGATGTTATAAGATTTCTTTTTCTTTCATTTTTAGTCGTGCGCCATTTTTATTTTCGAGAAAAAAATATTTAGTTACTTAAAAATCTGAACAAAATTTATTATGTCATTTAAAATACACAGAAATTACTTTAGTTTTTAGGAACGCATTTCTCAGCTGGAGGGCAGTGTAATATTATTAATTTTGATAAAATATATATTTAAATATCGATATCTTATCATCAGAAAAATACCTACAATTCTGCATTAAAACATATTTTATGCAAGAGAACAGGGGAGGAGAAATAGATAGATCTTAAATGGCATCGTATAAAATAATATATAGTTAGTCTATCGACTAGACTATAGTTTAGTTTAAAAACTACTTTGTACTTTTAGTTTGTAGACCACGCTATAGTCTTATTAATAGACTACTTCTATTCTAAGTTTAGTATATAGTGTAGACCACAATTTAGTTTATTGAAAAGGCTATAGTTAAGTTTATGAATTAATATATGGTTTAATTTAGTTTATAGATTTAGCTATGGTTTGACTTACAGATTAGATAATAGTTAATTTTATAGACTGGACTTTATTTTAGTTTATAGATAAGACTTTGGTTCATAGATATGATTAAAACTTAGTTTAAAGACTAGACTATAATTTAGTTTATAGACTAGACTTTTGTTTAAAAACAAGTTCAGTTTGTAGACTAAATAATAGTTTATCTAGTAGACTAGATTTAATTATAATTAATGCACTAGATTATAATGGATATGACTGTGTTTTATAGTCTGTAGACTGTAGTTGAAACATTAGTTTAAGATTATAAATCAAATAGTTTAGTTTAAAAATTAGTTTATAGTTTAGTTTAAAGACTATTTTGTAGTTAGGTTTATGACTAGTCTATAGTTTAGTTATGGAATTGCCTGATAAAGTTGGTTTACTTGGTTGGTTTACAAGACAATAATTTAATTTATATACTAATCTATAGTTTAGTTTATGCAATAGTTTAGTTAATACAGATGTCTTTTAAGTTTATTATTTAAATTATTTTATTATTAAATCATGATTGGTGTATAGTCTACTGAATAGCATTAGTTACAGTTTAAGTTAAAGAGTAGTTTACAGTTTTGTTTATAATGTAGTCTATAGTTTAGAGAGTAGTCTATGTTTTATTTTATATATTTTGTAGAAAAGTACATAATTAGTTTATAGACTATTAAATAGTTAAGTTTATAAATCTATCTCTAGTTTAGTTTATATACTAATTTAGATTTTCTAGTTTGTTTACAAGTTAATGGAGCCTTAATTTATAGTTTATTTTATTTTATTTTATTTTATTAATGTCCTTTTCACCTTATTCTTAAACATGGCATCCTTGTTATAAAACTGACAGTTAATATAACGCATGAGCTTTAAAGAAAAACTCTCTCTCTCTCTCCTTGTCTACCTTGGCAAATTTTCCTTAACATATTTTAAGGCGAATAAACTTAAAATCGCCCCTTTCATTCTGAAAAATCTAACACATACCGAAAACAAAAACATTCCAATTTAAGGTATTTTTAGTTGAATGTATTCCTTCAGCATGATGTCTACCAGAAATTTTTATAATATAATGAATCAAAACATAAAATGTGCTTTAATATAAAAATTATATACCAACATTTTTATACTAAGTGATGAAAAGAATTTAATGAATTTTAAAAAATAAAAAACTATTTAAAATTTAAGTAAAATTTCTTTAATTTCAAAATTGTCCTTCGATCCTAATAAGCTGCTTGAAATGCCAGCCAGGACAACATGTGATAAATTAAAACAGAATTCTATTTTTTAACTCAATAAATAGTGAAAAAAAGCTAAAGAACAAGAAGTGAAACTAAATTTTTAAAGTCAAGAAAATGAGTGAACTAAAAAAAGTGAAAGGTAAAAAGTGAAATTTCACAACTGCCGTTTAATAATGTGAAGGGGAAAAATATAAAAATTAAAATTTTATAAAATTAATATAAATTTCTCTCTGTTATATTTTAAGCAAAATGCAAAATGTCCACAAAGTCATTGCACTAGAAATATTAATCAAGGACACTATTTAACACAGGGGAGCAAAAAACAAAAAACAAAAAAAAAGTACCCCAGAAAAAAATAAAATAAAATAACAACAATATGTTGTTGTATACAACAAGTATTAAACAATTTTGTTTTGTTTTATATAAAATATAAAGTAGATTTTTTTATTATTATTAAAAGGTAAGAAAAAAAAAACAATAATAAAGAGAATGAAATCTTTTCTTATTTCGATTTTTTATGTTTTCAAAATAAAAGAATCAAGAATAAGAAAATATATAAAATATCCTTGTAGCACAAGCAGTAACACTTAAATGCATATACTTATACATATACACATATACAGACAAACAATATACAGATACAAATGTAGTTATTTTATATATGTAATATATTTCTAAGGAGTGAGGAAGAGAAAATCTTAACATATATAAAATAGATTTAATTTTAGTCTATAGACTACACAATAGATTAGTTTATAGTCTAATCTATAGACTAGACTATAGATTAGTTTATAGTCTAATCTATAGGCTAGACTATAGATTAGTTTATAGACTAATCTATAGGCTAGACTATAGATTAGTTTATAGACTAATCTATAGGCTAGACTATAGATTAGTTTATAGACTAGTCTATAGACTTGACTATAGATTAGTTTATAGTCTAGTATATAAAATAGTCTAAAACTAATCTATAGTCTAGTCTATAGACTAGATTAGTTTATAGACTAGTCTGTAGACTAGACTATAGATTAGTTTATAGACTAGTCTATAGACTAGACTATAGATTAGTTTATAGACTAGTCTATAGACTAGACTATAGATTAGTTTATAGACTAGTCTATAGACTAGACTATAGATTAGTTTATAGACTAGTCTATAGACTAGACTATAGATTAGTTTATAGACTAGTCTATAGACTAGACTATAGATTAGTTTATAGACTAGTCTATAGACTAGACTATAGATTAGTTTATAGACTAGTCTATAGACTAGACTATAGATTAGTTTATAGACTAGTCTATAGACTAGACTATAGATTAGTTTATAGACTAGTCTATAGACTAGACTATAGATTAGTTTATAGACTAGTCTATAGACTAGACTATAGATTAGTTTATAGACTAGTCTATAGACTAGACTATAGATTAGTTTATAGACTAGTCTATAGACTAGACTATAGATTAGTTTATAGACTAGTCTATAGACTAGACTATAGATTAGTTTATAGACTAGTCTATAGACTAGACTATAGATTAGTTTATAGACTAGTCTATAGACTAGACTATAGATTAGTTTATAGACTAGTCTATAGACTAGACTATAGATTAGTTTATAGACTAGTCTATAGACTAGACTATAGATTAGTTTATAGACTAGTCTATAGACTAGACTATAGATTAGTTTATAGACTAGTCTATAGACTAGACTATAGATTAGTTTATAGACTAGTCTATAGACTAGACTATAGATTAGTTTATAGACTAGTCTATAGACTAGACTATAGATTAGTTTATAGACTAGTCTATAGACTAGACTATAGATTAGTTTATAGACTAGTCTATAGACTAGACTATAGATTAGTTTATAGACTAGTCTATAGACTAGACTATAGATTAGTTTATAGACTAGTCTATAGACTAGACTATAGATTAGTTTATAGACTAGTCTATAGACTAGACTATAGATTAGTTTATAGACTAGTCTATAGACTAGACTATAGATTAGTTTATAGACTAGTCTATAGACTAGACTATAGATTAGTTTATAGACTAGTCTATAGACTAGACTATAGATTAGTTTATAGACTAGTCTATAGACTAGACTATAGATTAGTTTATAGACTAGTCTATAGACTAGACTATAGATTAGTTTATAGACTAGTCTATAGACTAGACTATAGATTAGTTTATAGACTAGTCTATAGACTAGACTATAGATTAGTTTATAGACTAGTCTATAGACTAGACTATAGATTAGTTTATAGACTAGTCTATAGACTAGACTATAGATTAGTTTATAGACTAGTCTATAGACTAGACTATAGATTAGTTTATAGACTAGTCTATAGACTAGACTATAGATTAGTTTATAGACTAGTCTATAGACTAGACTATAGATTAGTTTATAGACTAGTCTATAGACTAGACTATAGATTAGTTTATAGACTAGTCTATAGACTAGACTATAGATTAGTTTATAGACTAGTCTATAGACTAAACTATAGATTAGTTTATAGACTAGTCTATAGACTAGACTATAGATTAGTTTATAGACTAGTCTATAGACTAAACTATAGATTAGTTTATAGACTAGTCTATAGACTAGACTATAGATTAGTTTATAGACTAGTCTATAGACTAAACTATAGATTAGTTTATAGACTAGTCTATAGACTAGACTATAGATTAGTTTATAGACTAGTCTATAGACTAAACTATAGATTAGTTTATAGACTAGTCTATAGACTAGACTATAGATTAGTTTATAGACTAGTCTATAGACTAAACTATAGATTAGTTTATAGACTAGTCTATAGACTAGACTATAGATTAGTTTATAGACTAGTCTTTAGACTAGAATAAAGATTAGTTTATAGACTAGTCTATAGACTAGACTATAGATTAGTTTATAGACTAGTCTATAGACTAAACTATAGATTAGTTTATAGACTAGTCTATAGACTAGACTATAGATTAGTTTATAGACTAGTCTATAGACTAAACTATAGATTAGTTTATAGACTAGTCTATAGACTAGACTATAGATTAGTTTATAGACTAGTCTTTAGACTAGAATAAAGATTAGTTTATAGACTGCTCTATAGACTATGATCACATGATGTTTCTAAAGCAATAAAATTGAAATAACTTTCGAAAGAGCTTCCAGCACCTCTGGTAAAAAAACCTGCCCATTTAATGCAGTGATGGGACTGTTGGTACAAAAAATTAAAGCTTAAAAATATACAAGACTTAAAAAGTTGCCAAAAATTTGGAGGCTTAAGTAGAGCTCGGAAATTGATGTCAAGTTCCAGATCAAACATTTTTTGTTGCTATTGTTCGAGGGAATTTTAAAGAAAAATAAAATGCCCATAATTTCCCAAAAACTTCTTGGCGTGGCAAGCAATATGCAATTGCGGCAAAAGAACTTAACCATTTGTTTTAACGGACTCGAAAAATACCGAAATTTGTGTAAATTAAATGTCTCTATGGTAAACAAGTCCAAAAGAGACAAGTCATCTCAATTGCACGAAGCTAAGGTCAGGAGATTCCTTGTTCAAATAGAATTGCAGAGCACAAAAACGGTGTCCAGAAATGTGTTAGATTTTAAACGGAGGTGGACTTATTGTTCCAGCAAAGTCACAGAAATTTCTATAAAAACTTTAATGGAAGTGTTTACGAACAAGTTTCGAAATTTTAATTTCAATCAAATAAAAAATTAAAACTGTAAATTCAGTGACTTCATTTTTACTAAATTATATGTAATTTAATCATTTTTCGATCTCACTCCTTATATTTGAGAATATAGACTAGCTAATGGTTTAGTTTATTGTAATATTAAAGTTTAAAGAAAACGTTTTTTTTCGGTCTCACTCTTAAAATATGAATTAAATTCTATATTCATTCATTTTTATAATGTAGTTGTGCTTGTGTATGTATGTTTTTATATGTATATAGAAGACTATAAAATTATAATTATAAACTTGTCCTAAATACCCTATATTTTTTTAAATTTTTCAGTATTTTTAAAATTAATTTAAGAAAATTTTAAAAATTTTACATTTTCAATAGAATTAATATTTTTGGAAAAAATTTGAACAAAATTGATATTTAAAGAAAATCATCAATTGATTTTGGATTAAATTCCAAGACAATATTAAAACAACTTAAATGTATTTGCTGTTAAACAATTTTAGGGGAATTAGGGGTTTCTATATTTCGACTCTGCCGAATAGATTTTTGTCCATTTAAGAGTTAACAGTAAATAAAATATTTTGGAAATATAAAAAATTACTCAACTTGTATGAATCATATGCAATAACAAACCACCCACCGGATGCAAACAATTTATGAAACAAAATTGTCATTTTTAACTCAACATGGAATCCATTTTAACAATAGAAATAATCTGAAAGATAAATCATATTTAATATTTAAATAATTCAATTAAAAAGGTCAAATAAATTTTGCATAAAATTCAATTTTTTTTTCAAAGAAATTATTCAAAATCGTTTAATTTGTCATAATGTTTGAACATCTGCTTAATTAAACTAATGATAACATATCTTATCATTTCGATAACAATTATTGTCATAAGTTTATCAAAATGTCGATCTAAAATTCTTTCCCTTAATCGAATGATGTATGATAAATGTACTTGAATTGTAGTATTTTGTTATTTATTTTTTTTCTCTATAAAATTAAATTAGTTATGATTTTCTTTCAATAACATACTTTTTTGTACCCTTCACCACCACAAGTGGTGAAGAGGGTGTATTAACTTTGTCATTCTGTGTGTAACGCTAAGAAGGAATCATCACAGACCCCTTAATGTATATATTTTCTTGCATCAAATCAAAATCAGAGTCGATTTAGCTATGTCCGTCTGCCTGTCTGTCTGTTGGTGACACGCTTACGTCCACAATCATTGGCTGAGCTCAATAAAAATTTGTTCTGAGTATTTCTTATAGTCCTGAGAAGTTTCCTATTCACAACCAAGCAATTCAGTTTAGTATATTAAAAGATATAAACCGATTTCTGAATGTATGTGTGAGTGTGTATGTACGAAACATAACGTATTTACTTCCCATACATTTGTGTTGGAGGGTACTAAAGATTCGTCATAAGCAATTATAACTTTCTTACTTGTTTTATAGCTCTTTTTTGTTATTAATATGAAAAAATACTTAGAAACAGTGATGGAGAATTTAAATAAACATTTCTTCATTAATTCTATTATTTTCTTTTATTAATTTAACATTTAAACAAATTATTTTAAAATAACAATTTTTATAGCGAAAACAAATAAATCTTTATTAAAAAATGTCAAAATTAAAACAATTCGCTATTATTTTTAACATCTGGCATCTCTTTCCATTCCCCATAGAAACACTATGATGTATGAACGATATTAAATTAATATTTTTAAAGAGAACACAGACAATGATGATGATGATGCACTCATTATAAGATGGCGAAGCAATTGCATGTTTACAAGCACATAAACTAGAACAAATAACAGACTTGGCCTTTTAATAAATATAAGTGCAAAATTTATGGGGGGCTTGTATGTGTGTGTATGTGTGAAATTATCATGCTAATTTGCACGCACTTAGAAAAACAAACATACACAGACACTTTGCCACAATAAAATAACTATATTTTTTCACTTATTATAACGGATGTGACACATACAATGAAATAAATATAAAATAAAATAAATTTACTTAGAAACAGGGTTGCAATTTACATCATTAAAAACAAATCTACCACAAATAAAGAAAAACAATTTCCATAAATCCCATATTAGGAGAAAATATTTCGATAAATCCCCAATTTAGAGAAAATTTTCGATAAATCCTCAAATTAGAGAAAATTTTCGATAAATCCTCAATTTAGAGAAAATTTTCGATAAATCTTCAATTTAGAGAAAATTTTCGATAAATCCTCTATTTAGAGAAAATTTTCGATAAATCCTCTATTTAGAGAAAATTTTCGATAAATCCTCAATTTAGAGAAAATTTTCGATAAATCCTCAATTTAGAGAAAATTTTCGATAAATCCTCAATTTAGAGAAAATTTTCGATAAATCCTCAATTTAGAGAAAATTTTCGATAAATCCTCAATTTAGAGAAATTAAATTCCTAAATTCCCAATTTAGGGAAATTTTGCGATAAATCCCCAATTTAGAGAAAATTTTGCGATAAATCCCCAATTTAGAGAAAATTTTCGATAAATCCCCAATTTAGAGAAAATTGTAGATAAATCCCCAATTTAGAGAAAATTTTTGATAAATCCCCAGTTTAGAGAAAATTTTTCGATATTTCGATAAATCGACAATTTAGAGAAAATTTTCGATAAATCGACAATTTAGAGAAAATTTTCGATAAATCGACAATTTAAAGAAAATTTTCGATAAATCGACAATTTAGAGAAAATTTTCGATAAATCGACAATTTAGAGAAAATTTTCGATAAATCGACAATTTAGAGAAAATTTTCGATAAATCGACAATTTAGAGAAAATTTTCGATAAATCGACAATTTAGAGAAAATTTTCGATAAATCGACAATTTAGAGAAAATTTTCGATAAATCGACAATTTAGAGAAAATTTTCGATAAATCGACAATTTAAAGAAAATTTTCGATAAATCGACAATTTAGAGAAAATTTTCGATAAATCGACAATTTAGAGAAAATTTTCGATAAATCGACAATTTAGAGAAAATTTTCGATAAATCGACAATTTAGAGAAAATTTTCGATAAATCGACAATTTAGAGAAAATTTTCGATAAATCGACAATTTAGAGAAAATTTTCGATAAATCGACAATTTAGAGAAAATTTTCGATAAATCCCCAATTAAGAGAAAAATTTCGATAAATCGACAATTTAGAGAAAATTTTCGATAAATCTCCAATTAAGAGAAAATTTTCGATAAATCGACAATTTAGATAAAATTTTCGATAAATCGACAATTTAGAGAAAATTTTCGATAAATCGACAATTTAGAGAAAATTTTCGATAAATCGACAATTTAGAGAAAATTTTCGATAAATCCCCAATTTAGAGAAAATTTTCGATAAATCCCCAATTTAGAGAAAATTTTCGATAAATCCCCAGTTTAGAGAAAATTTTCGATAAATTGTCGATTTATCGAAAATTTTCTCTAAATTGTCGATTTATCGATAAATCCCCAATTTATAGAAAATTTTCGATAAATCCCCAATTTATAGAAAATTTTCGATAAATCCCCAATTTATAGAAAATTTTCGATAAATCCCCAATTTATAGAAAATTTTCGATAAACCCCCAATTTATAGAAAATTTTCGATAAATCCCCAATTTATAGAAAATTTTCGATAAATCCCCAATTTATAGAAAATTTTCGATAAATCCCCAATTTATAGAAAATTTTCGATAAATCCCCAATTTATAGAAAATTTTCGATAAATCCCCAATTTATAGAAAATTTTCGATAAATCCCCAATTTATAGAAAATTTTCGATAAATCCCCAATTTATAGAAAATTTTCGATAAATCCCCAATTTATAGAAAATTTTCGATAAATCCCCAATTTATAGAAAATTTTCGATAAATCCCCAATTTATAGAAAATTTTCGATAAATCCCCAATTTATAGAAAATTTTCGATAAATCCCCAATTTATAGAAAATTTTCGATAAATCCCCAATTTATAGAAAATTTTCGATAAATCCCCAATTTATAGAAAATTTTCGATAAATCCCCAATTTATAGAAAATTTTCGATAAATCCCCAATTTATAGAAAATTTTCGATAAATCCCCAATTTATAGAAAATTTTCGATAAATCCCCAATTTATAGAAAATTTTCGATAAATCCCCAATTTATAGAAAATTTTCGATAAATCCCCAATTTATAGAAAATTTTCGATAAATCCCCAATTTATAGAAAATTTTCGATAAATCCCCAATTTATAGAAAATTTTCGATAAATCCCCAATTTATAGAAAATTTTCGATAAATCCCCAATTTATAGAAAATTTTCGATAAATCGACAATTTAGAGAAAATTTTCGATAAATCGACAATTTAGAGAAAATTTTCGATAAATCGACAATTTAGAGAAAATTTTCGATAAATCGACAATTTAGAGAAAATTTTCGATAAATCGACAATTTAGAGAAAATTTTCGATAAATCGACAATTTAGAGAAAATTTTCGATAAATCGACAATTTAGAGAAAATTTTCGATAAATCGACAATTTAGAGAAAATTTTCGATAAATCGACAATTTAGAGAAAATTTTCGATAAATCGACAATTTAGAGAAAATTTTCGATAAATCGACAATTTAGAGAAAATTTTCGATAAATCGACAATTTAGAGAAAATTTTCGATAAATCGACAATTTAGAGAAAATTTTCGATAAATCGACAATTTAGAGAAAATTTTCGATAAATCGACAATTAAGAGAAAATTTTCGATAAATCGACAATTTAGAGAAAATTTTCGATAAATCGACAATTTAGAGAAAATTTTCGATAAATCGACAATTTAGAGAAAATTTTCGATTAATCGACAATTTAGAGAAAATTTTCGATAAATCGACAATTTAGAGAAAATTTTCGTTAAATCGACAATTTAGAGAAAATTTTCGATAAATCGACAATTTAGAGAAAATTTTCGATAAATCGACAAATTAGAGAAAATTTTCGATAAATCGACAATTTAGAGAAAATTTTCGATAAATCGACAATTTAGAGAAAATTTTCGATAAATCGACAATTTAGAGAAAATTTTCGATAAATCGACAATTTAGAGAAAATTTTCGATAAATCCCCAATTAAGAGAAAAATTTCGATAAATCGACAATTTAGAGAAAATTTTCGATAAATCTCCAATTAAGAGAAAATTTTCGATAAATCGACAATTTAGAGAAAATTTTCGATAAATCGACAATTTAGAGAAAATTTTCGATAAATCGACAATTTAGAGAAAATTTTCGATAAATCCCCAATTTAGAGAAAATTTTCGATAAATCCCCAATTTAGAGAAAATTTTCGATAAATCCCCAATTTAGAGAAAATTTTCGATAAATCCCCAGTTTAGAGAAAATTTTTCAATAAATCCACAATTTAGAGAAAATTTGTCGATAACTCGACAATTAAGAGAAAATTTTCGATAAATCGACAATTTAGAGAAAATTTTCGATAAATCGACAATTTAGAGAAAATTTTCGATAAATCGACAATTTAGAGAAAATTTTCGATAAATCGACAATTTAGAGAAAATTTTCGATAAATCGACAATTTAGAGAAAATTTTCGATAAATCGACAATTTAGAGAAAATTTTCGATAAATCGACAATTTAGAGAAAATTTTCGATAAATCGACAATTTAGAGAAAATTTTCGATAAATCGACAATTTAGAGAAAATTTTCGATAAATCGACAATTTAGAGAAAATTTTCGATAAATCGACAATTTAGAGAAAATTTTCGATAAATCGACAATTTAGAGAAAATTTTCGATAAATCGACAATTTAGAGAAAATTTTCGATAAATCGACAATTTAGAGAAAATTTTCGATAAATCGACAATTTAGAGAAAATTTTCGATAAATCGACAATTTAGAGAAAATTTTCGATAAATCCTCAATTTAGAGAAATTTTCCATAAATCCTCAATTTAGAGAAATTTTCCATAAATCCTCAATTTAGAGAAAATTTTCCATAAATCCTCAATTTAGAGAAAATTTTCGATAAATCCCCCATTTAGAGAAAATTTTCGATAAATCCCCCATTTAAAGAAAATTTTCGATAAATCCCCCATTTAGAGAAAATTTTCGATAAATCCCCATTTAGAGAAAATTTTCGATAAATCCCCATTTAGAGAAAATTTCGATAAATCCCCATTTAGAGAAAATTTTCGATAAATCCCCATTTAGAGAAAATTTTCGATAAATCCCCCATTTAGAGAAAATTTTCGATAAATCCTCAATTTAAAGTAAAATTTCTATAAATCGGTTATTTAGAGAAAATTTTCGATAAATCCGTTCTTTAGATAAATTTTTCGATAAATCCGTTAATTAGAGAAAATTTTCAATAATTTTCCTTAAAATCGTAATTTTATGGAAATTTAATTTAATATTTTAAGGAAATTTTAGTAAAATTTGATGTTTAGGAAAATTGTGTTAAATTTTAAAATGTAAAAAAATTTTCGTTTAATTTGATTTTTAAGGAAATTTTTAAATAAATAAGAGATTTTTGGAGAATTTTTAATAAATTTAATATTTTGTTGAAATTTTTGTTTATCTTGTTGTTTTCAGCAAAGTTTTATTAGATTTTATATTTTAAAAGAATTTTCGTTGAATTTTAGATGTAGAGAAAAAATTTTGCTAAATTTTTATAGAATTTTTCGATAAATTTGACAAAGTGAAATTTTTGAATTAATTTATTTATTTATTATATTTCCTTTTTGCAAAAAGAAATATAATAATTTTTGTGCTTGAAAAGTGCATTGTTCTTTGTTTTCTTTGCGTATAATTTCCCTACCTTAAACAAACTTTGACCTCTGAACTAAACATTAAGATAAACAAAGACATTTTTAAGATAAATAAGACAATATAAACAAGCAACCAAACAAACAAACACACACTTAAGTTTATTTCTTTACAAACAAAATTTTGGCCAAAAAGAAGTAAAAATTCTATGTTCGGCTATGACGAATCTTCAATACTTTATACCACAAATGCTTTGTTGCAAGAATATATATATACATTAAAGGAATCTAAGATGATTCCTTCCTAGCGTTACACACAGAATGACAAAGTTAATATATCCTCTTCACCATTTGTGGTGGTGGAGGGTATAAAAAGGTAAAATAATTTTATGTCTTTTTTTCTTTTTCGATAGGAAAATAAAACAGACACTTGTTTGTTATATTGAAAGACATTTGGGGAATTAAGATTTTGTGTCATTGTTGTAGTTGTTGATGTTGATGTAAAGAACAAATAGTCCTCTAAGGACAAAAGTTTAATTTATGGAAAGAAATGAAGAAAAAAAATAAAGAATTTTGAGAAATAAATTAAAGAAATATTTTTAATAAATTTAAATATCATTTTATTTAAAAGGAAATAAGTGTGTATGTTTATGTGTATGTCTGTTATATGATCTATTAATTTGTATAAAATATTTTCTCTCTATTAAGTAAAAAAATCTCTGTTTGTTTTAATAAATTTGTGGTTGCCTTGTTAGTGCTCATTGACCTTGATGAGATTAAAGAAAAAAAAAACATAAAAATAACAACAAAACATCAACTAAACATAAATTTCCATTTGACTTATAACGGTAGTTTTTTGTTACTCACAGCCATGCTCTCTCCTTTACTCTTCCTCTTCCATTCGTTTCACTCTTAAATTAAAAAAAAAAAAGTTGATTTATTTTCCTGTGTTGTAAAAATGTGAGTGTGTGTGTGAGTGGTTTTGTTTCGTTATTGTTGTGTGTGTATAGGTGCGTTAAATTCGAGTAAATTGGCTAACTCATAGAAATAATGTTAGTAAAGGCAGGAAAGAAGAGTTACAGACAATGTAGCGGAAATGAAATTTTAAAAGTGGTAATTTCCAAGGAATTATTAAATTAAAAACACTATAACTTTTAAACTACTGAACCGATTTAAATGAAATTTGACACTTAAAATAATAGAAAATTAGATTTTCGATTAATTCCAACGTTAGAGCAAATTTTAAATTAAAAAACAATATTTAGAGAATACGATAAATCCAGTATTTCCGATAAATCCAACATTTACAGAAAATTTCCGATAAATCCAATATTTGGAGAAAATTTTCGATAAATCCAATATTCAAAGAAAATTTTCGATAAATCCAATATTTCTCGATAAATACAATATTTAGAGAAAATTTTCGATAAATGCAATATTTAGGGAAAATTTTCGATAAATGCAATATTTAGGGAAAATTTTCTATAAATACAATATTTAGAGAAAATTTTCGATAAATCCAATATTTAGAGAAAATTCTCGATAAATACAATATTTAGAGAAAATTTTCGATAAATCCAATATTTAGAGAAAATTTTCGATAAATCCGATATTCAAAGAAAATTTTCGATAAATCCAATATTTAGAGAAAATTTTCGATAAATCCAATGTTCATAGAAAATTTTTGAGAAATGGATAAATCAAATATTGAGAAAAAATTTCGATAAATCCAACATTTAGAGAAAATTTTCGATAAATCCAATATTTAAAGAAAATTTCCGATCAATCGAATATTTAGAGAGAATTTTCGATAAATACAATATTTAGAGAAAATTTTTGATGAATCCAACATTTAGAGAAAATTTTCGATAAATCCAATATTTAGAGAAAATTTTCGATAAATCCAATATATAGAGACAATTTTCGATAAATCCAATATTCAAAGAAAACTTTCGATAAATCCAATATTTTGAGAAAATTTTCGATAAATGCAATATTTTGAGAAAATTTTCGATAAATCCAATATTTAGAGAAAATTTTCGATAACTTCAATGTTTAGAGAAAATTTTCGATAAATTCAGTATTTAGAGAAAATTTTTGATAAATTCAATATTTAGATAAAATTTTCGATAAATTCAATATTCAAAGAAAATTTTCGATAAACCCAATATTTAGAGAAAATTTTCGATAAATCCGATATTTAGAGAAAATTTTCGATAAATCCGATATTTAGAGAAAATTTTCGATAAATCCAATATTTAGAGAATGTTCGGTAAATCCGTTATTTATAGAACATTTTCGATAACTCCGTTATATAGAGAAAATTTTCGATAAATTCTATATCTAAAAAAATAGTCAATATTTAGAAAAATCTGCTATATTCAATATTTAGAGAAAATTTTCGATAAATTTTAAATTTTATGAAAATTTAAGTTAAATTTTAAGCAAATTTTATATAAATTTGATATTTTGAGGAAATTTTTTTTAATAAAATTTTACAAAATTTGAAATTTTTATTGCATTTTCGATGAATTTGTTATTTTAAAGAATTTTTTTATAAATTGGATATTTATAAAATATTTTCGCTTAAATCGATTTTTGAGTTATATTTTAATTAAATTAGTTCTTTTATGGAAATATTTAGTAAATTTACAATTTTTAGGAAATTTTCATTAAATTTTAGATTTATTAAAAATTTTTGTTTGATTTGAGATTTATAGATATTTTAGTCAAATTTAGAATTTTTATGAAATTTTCGATCAATTTGATATTTTAAAAAAATGTAAAATTTTAATTAAAAATATTATTTTTAATTACATTTTTTGTGAGTGAATTTACTGCAGTTGTATAAATTTTACTCAAGTGTTTATTACATTTAGTTTGTTTTTGTATGTAATTTTTATTTTATTTGTGTAGTTTTAAAAAACGACAACTTCCTTTGTCCCAACTAGTTTTTCTCTTTTCTATTTTTCGAAATTTGTCTTTGTATTAAAAACAGAAGTGTTTCAATAGAAAATTGTATATTAATTCCAATTTCCTATTTACAGTTCCAAGCTAATTGCAAAACCTTTGAAGAAAGGCACAGAATAATGCATTTTTGGATTGATAAACGTTCGCCCCAATGTGGTTTTGGACGATCTCGGGTGGCCGCTTCTTTACACACAGGAGGATCAGGTTTAAGTTTTGGTCATCCACCACGACGCAGTGGTGGCCATAAATCCTCTTCATCCTCTACAGTCAATTCATCGTTATCTGCCTCCAATAATACCGCTATACAAGTCCACCGTCAACATCAGCAACAAGCGGCCGCCTCCACAGCTCATCAATACCATCACACACATGCGACGGCCAGCAGTAATTCCGGTCAATATCGTGCCACCAATTATACAACAGCTGGTGGCAGCATTAATAATGGAATGTCTACAACAACGAGCAATAACAACAACAATAGCAATACCGGCATTTCCTCCACTAATCAGTCCACTAATCGCAATTTTATTAGATCCAATATGACAACATCGTCACACCATTATTACAATAATAATCGTCAACAATCAAGCGGAAGTCATCATCACCATCATACGGCAACAACAACTCCAAATGTTGTGCCACAAGTTGCTTGTGTTTTACCCAATTCGAGTAATAATAATTTAACATCTCCTACGGGAAATAATTTAAATTCAACATTAAATAATGCCTCCACTGGGTTAGCAGCAACGACGGGGGTGCATCAACAACAACATCATCACCATCACCAGCTGCAACAGCAACAACAGCCACATGCTCAACGTTATCGACATCCACAATTTGGCAATATGTCGGTGAGAACTTATCAATCAGCAACACTGCAACAACTACCTACAACTACAACAACTACAGTAGCATTAACGCAACAGCAACAATTACAAATGCAATCAACCACTAATATTTCCGGTTCCACCGCCACCACCACGACCAATAATTCTTTACAGCACAATATTATGTCAGCAACCACAACAACAGCGGCTGCAGCAGCAGCTGCTGCTGCTTCCTCTATAACGACCACAAATCAATTACAACAATCTTTAGATACAACTTTAAATACATTAAATGAACATGGAATACAACAACATCAAAGGTACGTTTATTTTGGTTTAATAAAATATTCAATAGAAAATTTAATAACAAACGAGGGAAGGAAGGGAAATTAAAGGATTTTTTTTTGAAAATAAAAAAAAAAATATTATTTTTTTAATTCAAAAATACATTGAGATTTTTCTCTAAATATACGATTTTTCGAAAATTTTCTCTAAATAACGATTCATCGAAAATTTTCTCTAAATAACGATTTATCGAAAATTTTCTCTAAATAACGATTCATCGATAATTTTCTCTAAATAACGATTTATCGAAAATTTTCTCTAAATAACGATTTATCGAAAATTTTCTCTAAATAACGATTTATCGAAAATTTTCTCTAAATATATGATTTATCGAAAAATTTTCTCTAAATATACGATATATCGAAAAATTTTCTCTAAATATATGATTTTTCGAAAATTTTCTCTAAATATACGATTTATCGAAAAATTTTCTCTAAATATATTATTTATCGAAAAATTTCTCTAAATATATGATTTATCGAAAATTTTCTCTAAATATATGATTTATCGAAAATTTTCTCTAAATATATGATTTATCGAAAAATTTCTCTAAATAACGATTTTTCGAAAAATTTCTCTAAATAACGATTTTTCAAAAATTTCTCTAAATAACGATTTTTCGAAAATTTTCTCTAAATAACGATTTTTCGAAAATTTTCTCTAAATATACGATTTATCGAAAATTTTTTCTAAATATATGATTTATCGAAAAATTTTCTCTAAATATACGATTTATCGAAATTTTTTTTCTAAATATACGATTTATCGAAATTTTTTTTTAATATCGGATTTATCGAATAATAAATTATCGTAAATTTTCTATAATGAAAAATTTTTTTAAATTTAAATTATCTTTCTTTCTCTTTTTAGTCCCAATCAAACTGCCAATCTTTCCGCTGAACTCTATCATCAAACTTCACCTCGTATAGTTACCACCTTCAATCGTTCTCTAACGGCTGCCAATATGTCCGCATCGGGTTTGATCTATGACTACAATAATGTCTCTTCGAATTCACGTACCAACTACTCCAATTCCGCACTTACCACTACAACCACCGCCGGCAGCAGCAACAATCAATTACATCATCATCCTCCTTCTCAGCACAATCGCCAACGTCGCAATACCCGTTCCATAGAAAGTACCGATTTACAATTTCTTCCTCTCCACTTGAAATGTGGAATTTTTGCTTCTCTAGTCTTAGCGATAGCCTTTATTGTCGGCATAAAAGTCTATTTCGATAATCATGGTACCAAATTTGAAGTGGGATTATTTTGGCTCTTAACGGCCACATTTGTATTTGCATTTTGTTTTGTCTCAATATGTAAAGTACCACGAGTATTATTCGCTTCCACTACATCGTCACGTTCGAATTCACGTGATCAAACACGCGATCGTTGCAGTATGGAAGATGTTGCGGCACGTGGTTCTATGGTGAATTCTATTGATGATGTTGTCATAACGGGTCTACATGAATTCCAACAGGAACAAATACAAAGTATAAATCTTAATACACAGGCTGGTCCACCACCATATCATATTGCTATATTGCTGCCAGAGACAAAAGCTAAAGAAGATATAACAGCACTGGAAGAGTCACCACCGCCGTCCTATGACAAGATATTGATATAAGACAACAACAAGAACATAGAAAAAAATAACAGTAAAAATTAGAGGAATAATTCTTAAGAGGAGGATAAATTATAAAGGAATATTTTTTAAGCACGAAATGAAAAAAGTAAGAAAGTTATGGTCGGTCAAGCCCGACTATCTAATACCCTACACCACATTGTTGGTTAAAAATGGTAGTTATGAAATATTAATGAACGACCCTCGGATTCTTAAGTGCGCAGTACATTATTGTGACACTAACGTTGAACTTTTCTGGAGGGTTATGTGAGAGCTACAAGTAAGTATGGACCGATCCTTGTATAATTTTGTACATCGATTTTTGCTTGCTATATTTATCTTACTTTGAATAACTTCTCAAAGTAATATATGGTAGGGCGCTTGTATGGTACCTATGAGAAGCAATGGACCGACCTTCGTATAATTAGGCATATCGTTTTAGAATATTTATGCAACATTTTTTTAAATAATTTATTTATTTAGGACTTTTATGAACTTGTTCCGGGAGGACATTTATATGGTACGCACCTGAAATATTGGACCAAACATGGCCAAAATTTCTCAAAAATTTTGACCTGTAGAGTGTTTACAACGTCTACCTGAACAGCCAGTCGGACGGACAGACAGAAATGGTTAAATAAACTCAGAAAGTACTTCTGAATCACTTTCTGAGTCGGTATTTTTAAGGATGGGTGTAACGCTATTTTTTTCTGTATGTTACAAACATCAGCACAAACGCATAATACCCAACCACCTGCGTTGGTGTCGGGTTTTAATATACTGATAAAAAAGAAAAAAGTTATATAACTTGTAGTTTTTAGGTTAGAATTGAAATCAGATATTAAAGTTTTGAAATCTTCCAAGAAAATCTGTCTCTATCGATATTTTTATAAAGAAAATATTTAAAAAAAATAAAATAAATTTTTAATTAATTTCGAGTTTATAAAAATTAATTTTCTTAAGATCAAAAATTTACCAAAAATTTTCTATAGAAATTTAATTTATTGAAAATTTTCGATAGAAATAAAATTTATTGAAATTTTATATTGAAAAATTTTTATAGAAATAAAATTTATCGAACGTTTTCTTGTAATTTAAAACTTATGGAAAATTTTTTTCAAGCATTATAATTTAATGGAAGCTTTTATTAAATTTCGAATAAAATATATTTATCGATAATTTTCTCTAAATTTGAGATATATCGAAAAATATCTCTAAATTAGAGATTTATCGAAAATTTTGATTTTATCCAATTTTTTTTTCTAAATTTGGGATTTATTGAAAATTTTCTCCAAATATCGAATTTATAAAAAAATTTTTCTAAATATCGAATTTGTCGAAAATTTTCTCCAAATATCGAATTTATCAAAAAATTTTTCTAAATATCGAATTTATTGAAAATTTTCTCTAAATATCGAATTTATCAAAAATTTTCTCTAAATATCGAATTTATCAAAAATTTTCTCTAAATATCGAATTTATCGAAAATTTTCTCTAAATATCGAATTTATCGAAAGTTTCCTCTGAATATCGAAAAATTCGAATTAAATATATTATTTATATATTTAAAGAAATTTTTCGGTATTTTTTTTTGTTTTAAGAATTTTTCTCTTAAATTCTATATTTTCTTTAAATTCTAAATTTGTTGAAATTTTCCTTTAAATTATTTATTTATCAAAAATTTACTTTAAATTTCAATTTTATTGAAAATTCGAAATCTATCTAAATTTTTCTTTAAATTATAATTTTATTATAAATTCTTTTTAATGTCCAATTTTTTTCGAAAATGATGTTCAATTAATGTTTCAAAAGAAATATTCTTTAATTTAAAAATTTTTCAAAAAATAATTTTAAAATTTTTAGTTCATTGAAAATTTTATTTAAATTTCAAATTTATGGAAAATTTCCTTTAAATTCTAAATTCATAGAAAATTGTGATAAATTTTAATTAAGTTCTTCCATTTTATGAATTTTTATTAAAAAAATTATTGTTTTATTAAGTTGCATTCAACAAATTTTAGAAAAGATAAAATTTTTTAAACTATCACTTTGAGTCTTCATATTTTTATATTAAAGTACTGTAATTTATAAAAAAAAAACAATCTAAGATTGACAAGCTCAAATTTATAATAATAAACCTAAAAAATAATTAAGATTTGTAATATTATATAATCATTAATATATAAATGTTAAATAAAGAAAAAACTGTCTATATAAATTTAAAAAAATGCACACAATTAATTTTTTCTTGAAAATTTTTTTAGTAAAAGCATATCTCTATATAAAATGCTCTATTTTTCTAAAAAATCTTAGAAATTTTTTACAATTTGCTTCTTTTTTATAGAAATATTCGTATTGAAAAAAATATATAAAAAATTTAATAAAAACAAAAATAAATTTAATAAAAAATAAAAAAAAATGCCAAAGATTATAAAATACAATCTTTTTTTGGTTAAATTTTAATACGCAAAAATAACTATCATTATTTATGTTCTGTGATAAATCATGTGAACAAAGAAAAAACATAAAATAATAAAGAAAATTTTTATTATTCATCAGTTTCTAATCATAGATAAGTAATACAATTAAAAAAATAAATAAAATAAATGGTACATGAAATGTTTATAATATAATAAGTAATAAAAGTATATGTAAAGAATTTTAAGTAATAAAATGAATATTGTTTTGAAACTAGAAAATTTAAAGAAAATAAAGGCATGTATTAAAAATGTTAATAATATAGGGAAAGCAAATATATATATTATAAGAAAATATCATTAAAATATATAAATAAACATATATAAATGTTTAAAATAATAATTAACACCGATTTTTATTTTAAAACTCGAAAAAATTAGCAAAAAAAGAAACAAATTATTGCAACGTATGAAACGAGGATAACACAATCACACAAGCATGTTATTTAAATTAACGGTATTTTACTTTTTACTTATAGAAAAAGAAATCTTGTTTTGTAAATACAACTCTGTGTTCTCTTTATGAAATTTTACTAAACTTGGTAGCACCTTTCATATAAACAAAAACCTTATCTGTTATTTTTTATAATAAAACACTTAAGGGAATTTAAAGAAAAATCAAAACAATTTCAATAAACTTAACTAAAATCCATAAAAATTATTAAGAAAAATGGCTCGTAATGCCAGTAATTGTACTGCCGTTGTTGGTTGCACTTATTGGTTATGGCATAAAAGCTAAACTTTTGGGTAAAGATTTCATTAAAATCATTTGGTTGTTGTTCGCTTAACCTACAACCCTGTTATTATCAAAGATTTCTATCCCTTCGACAAGGAGGCCATAGTCCAGTACTTAAACACCAAGAGAAGTGAATAAACATAATTTTTCATTTTTTCCGTACAGACTCTGTTTTACTTTCCAAAAACAACCCTGTGTTATTTTTTATTATTTAAAACTAAACTTGGCAGTACTTTTCATATAAACAAAAACACCAGCTGTCATTTTTCTTTTATAAAAAAGTAAATATTTGATTAAGTTTAGAGAAAAATCAAAACAATTTCAATAAATTTAATTAAAATCCATAAAATAATTAGAAAAAATGACCCGCCATGCTAGAAATTGTACTGCCGGCGCTGTTTACACTTACAACGAAAAGAAAAAGGATGCTGCCGAATCTGGTTATGGCACAAATGCTCAACGTTTGGGTAAGGATTCCATAAAATCATTCGATTGTTGTTCGCTTACCCTACAGCCCTGTCGTAATCCTGTTGTCACCAAAGATGGCTATCTCTTCGATAAGGAGGCCATACTCCAGTATATTATAACAAAGAAAAATGAATATAGTCGCAAATTAAAAGAATATGAACGTTTAAAAAAACTAGAAGAGAATGAGCTTAATCAAGAATTGAATCGTAAACAACAACAATGTGTAGAACAATTTGTAAAATCTGGCAAACCTGTCAATGGTACTGTGGAGAAACCTTCTACTTCTCGAGAGGCTAAAAAGGAGGAAAGTTCTATCTCCAATATGGCTAATGGTCATGAAAAGAAATTACCCAGTTTTTGGTTACCCTCAGAATGTCCTAATGCTGGTTTGGCTAAAGCGGAAAAACCAGATCCTTCTATTTTCTGTCCGGTGTCGCAGAAAGTTTTAAAAGCTAAAGATTTAATAGATGTTAAGTTTACTTTGGTTAAAGATGGTGATACTAAGAAGTCGTTGATTGCCAAGGAAGCCAGATATATGTGTCCAGTAACTCATGATATATTAAGCAATGCAGTGCCATGTGCAGTTTGAGACCAACGTAAGTAATTTGCAAACAAAAAGAGGTGTAAGAATGTATCGAAAAAATTTTTTTCAATAAAATGTTTAAGGAGTGTGATCGAAAAATTCTAAACATACACATATGTTAAAAAAAACTTCCATTATCAAATTTTTCGCTTTCTGTCGCTTTGCTCGAACAGATCGTCCATCTCCGTTTTAAATCTAATACATTTTTGGACACATTTTTGTGCTCTCCAATTTTCTTTTAACAAGAGTGCTTTGTCCCTCCACTGGCCAGTTTGGAGGATTTACGACTCCAACCTCCGAGCTATTTTTTGGTTTCTAAATTACTAAAAGCGTTTCTGTCAGGATGCTTTTAAACCTGCATTAGCTTCAACTTTTCGTACCAAATACTGCAAGAATAAATACTGGGTTGGGATGCTTCTTTGATTTCGAAGTTTTTCGTAAATTTCTTTCAATATGAAATTTATTATTATTTATTTTATGGACTTTTTGATATTTTAAACACAAATTTAAATTTCAATTTTAATAAAAACAGTCGCTAATTTCGAAATTTAATTAGAACTGTTTATTATATCGAATTTTATTTATTTTAAGCGGTGATGTTGTTACAATGGAATGTGTTGAAAAATTAATTAAAAAGGACATGTTGCATCCTCTGACAGGACAAAAACTTAAAGAAAAGGATATTATCCCTCTACAAAGGGTAAGTGAATGATGTTCGTTATATAAAAATAACCAAATTTAAATTCTTATTTTTTCCTTTATTTCAGGGTGGCACTGGTTATGCTTTAACTAATGAAAACTTAGAGGGCAAAGAGAAACGACCCATGTTGCAGGTTTAATTTAAGTTTTCACTTTTATCTCAATATTTTATCATTCGCTTAAGTGACCTATTTTTTTTCTTTTGCAAAAACAAATATATTCTACAATAGATAACAAAATTTAACCTTTAATAGTTTATTGACTTATTTTTCTATTTAATTAAAACAAATGTTAACAATCTTATGCTACATTTAAAGATAACATTTCTGATGACCTTGTTAATGTACAAACTTTTAGTCGAAACTTTCTCTTATAAATAAAGCAGAAATTAGGAAAGAAATCATTAGTTTTCAATAGCGCAAAAATCATACAAGTTAAAACACAAAATGTTGAAATTAACTTTAATTATTTTAACATTAATTTGTCCCTCAATTTTGTCATTGGAATTTGAAAGAGTGTAAAAAATGCCGAGCCTGATTCCTTTGTAGCTATCGCAAATGATTGTCGTGCTTTCATATATTGTGCTGAGGATGATGAGTCCTCATTTCAAGATATTTGTCCTGAAGATACTTATTTTAATGCTGAAGGAAGGTGAATGTCAAATTGATGTTGATAATATTTGTCTTGACAGTAATACCGACAATATGGAAGAATATGAAGAAACTGAAATCACTACCTCTAAATTGGAATTAGAAGAAACTTTTTTCCC